>JAHBMJ010002861.1:17918-52022 GCA_018398765.1 Chromera velia
GGGGCAGATAAGTTCTGAGATAACCTTTCTGCCCAATGCCTATGCGTACTATGCACTGACGGATTCCGGGATTTACCAGCAGGTCATATTTTTGTTGAAACGTGTTGAAACGTATTGAAACGAAGGCAAGAAGTCCGAAGATTAAGCGGTGCGGTGCAACCGCTGGAAGAAGGACTCAAGCGCTGCAATGATGTGTATATGATTCAACACGGTCAGACGTCTCCGTCTCCTTCTGATCACTTGACTGCCTTCGCTCGGATCTTGAGACGACCCCAGCATGCAAAACTTTTGTCTCGTGACAGGGCCCAACAGAGGCATCGGGCTTCAAATTGTCAAGAAGTTGGTGCAAGAAGGAAGGCCTGTCATTGCAGCGGCCAGAAAGCAAGAAGCTGGTACGGTCCCGTGTACTCGCCGTCTCCACTGTGTAGCCGTCTCCTTGCACGTCTCCAAAAGCTCTCCCATTTTTCCTGTGTAATCTGGCTGATCACCCCTGAATATACTTTCCCTGCTGATTCGGTTTTCACTGACTTGCAAATTGCACGACGTGAGCAGTTCCCTCATGTCCCCTCGCCGTGTGCTAGACGGACGCATGCAGCCGATGAAGTGGTTGCGATGCTCCAACGAGACCATCCAGGCCCTGCCGCCGCAGCTTCCCAGGCAGTCGCGATGGACCAGGACAGCGCCGCCAGCGTGAAGGCGGCAAAGCAAACTCTGGCCGAGAGGGGACTAGGGGGAAAGATTGACGCGCTGGTGAGTGAGGTTGGGGGCTCTCTTGTGTCTGTCAGAGGACTTTGAATAGAGTGATCATTCTTCTGCTCTCTTGTGTCTGTCAGGGGACTTTGAATAGAGTGATCATTCTTCTGCTCTCTTGTGTCTGTCAGGGGACTTTGAATAGAGCGATTAATCTTCTGCTCGAATGAATATAGAGTGGTCATTCTTCTGCTCTCTTGTGTCTGTCTGGGGACTTTGAATAGAGTGATCGTTCTTCTGCTCGTTGGTTCACGGTCTGCTCGACGACTTCGATTCTGCATGGACGCCTCTCTGCTTCTGTTTGGTGTGGTCTGACGTCTGGTTGAATTCTTACAGCGTCAGACCGAATTTGAGTTCTTACAACCGCCCTCACGTACATATTTGGGTCCGTTTCTCAGTTTCCTTTCCTTCCTCCTTACCTACTTGCTCTCCTTACTCCCCCGCCTTGTTTGCGTGTGTGCGGGCGTGCGGCTCGAGAACGTTCTCTCAATTCGCTCTTCCAATGTTTTCTTTCACCGACAGATCAACAACGCGGGGGTGAAGACAGAGGAGTGGACTGAGGAGTGCTTCGCTGAGGCGATGCGCACAAACTTCGAGGGGCCCTTGATTGTGACCGCCGAGTTGATGCCTCTCCTTTCGGAAAATTCCCTTGTGGTCATGGTCTCCTCCTGTCAGTCTGTCTCCAGGGCGTGTTCCGTATTCCTGCCCGGCTGCCTTCATGTCCTGGCTGTTTGCGTGCTTGGATGCCTCTGTGTGTGTGTGTGTGTCTGTCTGTCTGTCTGTCTGTCTGCCTGCTCCGTCCACTCTGTTTGTTGTTTGCTTCTTCATTCCTCTTCTTCGCACCTTCTGTCAATCCCCGATGTGGGCACTTCTCTGATTGAGTCTTTTCCTTCCCAGCACGGACCATGAATCCCGCATGGAGGGGCTGCCATGCATGGATGCTTGGTGTGCACCTTTCTGTGCCCTCGAGCGGACTGTCGAGCTAGGCATAGATAAACGATTCCAAAGACATACATAGAGAAAAAGTCTTTTTCCGATTCCCTCGCACTTCGCTCTGCCGCCACCCCTCACGTGTCACTTTCCTCTTTTGAGACGGGTTCTTTCAGTCCTCGTCTCTTTCGTGTCTCTTGTCTGTGGCGATGGCTTTCTAACTGTCTGCCTGTTTGTCTGTGCATCTGCTCGTCGAGTGGTACGATCCGACTCAGTGATTGAACGACTGACGACCCATGCACGATCCCCACCCAAAATGAATCTGGAAATGCAGCCCTCGGGGCGTCCAGTCGCATCTCCGAGGATTATCTGAAAAGAGTGAGGGGGGCAAAGACGCTAGAAGAGCTCAGAGAGCAAAACGTGTTCTTGCCAGAGAGCAAGATGAAGGAGCCAGACAGGTCGGTCAATCAATGAAGACTCACGGAGCTGGACTCATAGAATTCATGGTTTACGTCCTTTTCTCAGTTTCCAGATTCTGTTCTTGACTGCGTGCCTCACAAGGTGGACTCCGCGTTATTCCTCCTGCTCCTTTACATCTCTCTCCCTTTTTCTCCTATGATCTTCCGGCTGTGTTTGCAAACTCTTGCAGTCAGAGCTTGCCCCTTCGAAAGACCCTCACTTCACTTCCCGGCACAATCCCGAACTAAGCGTGCCGATAGGCAAGCAAGGTCTCCTTCCTCCTTTTCCTGTTGACCCCAAAGATTTCTGTGCGTCGGTCCCTTTTGCTACGGCTGTTCCTGTTCTTATGGCTCGGCAGCCGACTGCCTGTGAGTCTCTGATTTCTCTTCAATTTATGCACTGAGCTGACGACCCTCCTGTACGTGTATGTATGTCACTGGCTAGCTGCAGATACTGTCCTTCCTACTGCCTGTCGAAGTTCTTTCTGAATAGGGCCGTGCAGCTGATGGCTGGGGACTCGGAGCTCCAGAAGGAGAAGGCCTTCCGTGTGTGTTCCGTGAATCCAGGATGGTGCAGGTGTGCTGTCTCTCTCTCTCTCTCTCTCTCTGTCTCTCTCTGTCTCTCTCTGTCTCTCTCTCTCTCTCTCTCTCTCTCTGTCTCTGTGTGTGTGGACGCCTTGCCTTTTCTGTGTGTCTGTTCTGGCTCGTTGTTTATGTGCATGAGGAGGCGGGCGTGAGGGTGGTTGAGCGGGAAGGGATTCATGCCTGTAAGTCTTGATGAGCGAGAAAGCGCGTGCGGGCGTGTATGTGTCTGTGTGCACCTGTTCCACTCTCTGCTCTTCTTTTTTTCTCCGCCTTTGCTCCTTCATCGCATAAAGGTGGCGCAGCTCTCAGAAAGATGCGAGGACAAACCTGTCTGTGCGTACATGTGAAAACGAATTTCTGAAAATTGAAAAACAAATGGAAAAACAAATATATACGTGCAGGGGAGGTGTGTCATGCAGGTAGTGCATGTGCGTTTTCCTTCCTGCGAGAGGAATATATTACATCAAAGAACTTTCAAGTGTGTTGAAAGGAATTAAACGTGTGCCGCCTCGAAGTTCTTTGATCCGATCTGGGTGAGTTCCCGATCCTTCTTATCTGATAAGAGTCGCTTTTGAGCCGTGTCTTCGACCGCCGTTCCGTGGAGCCACTGTCCGATATTGTTTTCAAGTCGACGTATGTGTGTGCAGAACCGACATGGGCTCTCAGAGAGCCGACCTCTCTGCTGAGGACGGTGCCAATTCAGTCCTCGTTCCCGTCCTCAGATGGACCCCCGAGCTCCAGGGCTCCTTCACCGAGAAGGACGGCCAGCACAGAGACTGGTGACCCTCAGAAGAGACCACTTCTGTGGTAGTATAGACGACTCGGAGACTGTCCTGAGTGTCCTCTTTCCTTGACTCTCTCTGGACTCTCTCTGAAGTATTAAGAAGACTAGTAAAAAGAAAGGGATGTTGTTTCGCAGTCTAGTTCGCAGTGGTTCCCTGGTGGTTCCGTAGTAAGAGGGATAATCTTCCCCCGGCGCCCCCGCCTCAATCTAGGCCTCAATCAATCTAGGTTTCATGATTGGTTTCATTATGAATGAATGAATGAATGAATGAATGAATGAATGACTAAAGCCGCAAAAATTTGACTCAATGTTGTATCAATTTGTATACATGGTCATTAATTGATCATTTTTTTACGATTAACTTTTTATTGAATGGGCAATTAATCCATAGTGATTCCAGTTTGGCCAAAACCTATTTAGACGAGTCACACAGGCACTAACAGAATGGCGTAGAGTGTAACGTATACCGCTGATAAAGAGCACCAGAGAGAGCAGGTCTAGGAGCAAGTACTACTCCAAAACTTTAAAAGCTAGTCTGACTAGTCAAAATGTTTTGAAGATAATTAAGATTTCGTATCAAGACAAATACCTAGAGAGATACTTTATATGCCTAGTTATATGTAAAACACACTCTAAGATACGTTACTAGTAGTACTGTAGTAGCTTGCTATAACAATCATAGAGGGTTATTGTAGATACTGGCAATTGTGAAAATTTTTTATTCTTATATACCCAATGAATGTAATGTTTCAATACATGATGATCGATTAAAATATGAACGGAATACTATTGAACATGTATATTATATTAATTTATATATTTTAGAATGACATTGGTCATTCTCCCCTAGCCTCTCCCTTTTTCTTTCAACACTAGTTTGAACAAGTCTACAAGATAACCCTAGAAGACAATATAAGACAAACATTTATGAGACGGTTGATAGAAGGGTCCATCAGCAGGTTTTCGGTCATGTTTTTTCTGCGAAGCACTAGACTCTTTGAAAAATGCCTTCTTGACAAGTTCCTGTTGGCCCGGTTAGGGTTAATTTGATTTGACTTCTTTTTCACAGGTAGGGCTGCCCCCTAGGTTGCTCCCCTCCCATCAAGCAACGAGTCACCTCCCGCCCTCCCGCTGCCTCCCCCCTGTATGATGATATGCACGTGAGCACATGAATCGATGACTCGGACGACTGCATCTGACACTTAAGAGCAGTTGACGAGTCCCGGAAACTCCTTTTCCAACATCGCCTTCTTTTCACCTCCAATTCCGGGGCCCTGGTTGGGATGGAAGAGGTGGTTCAGGAGACGGACAGAGGAGAGGGAAGGAATCCTCTTTGCCCGAAGGAATGCTGCAAGGGTCTCGGCCCCAGCGTCAGTAATCGGGTTCTCTGACAAATCTAGAAAGACCAGTGCAGGGGGTTGACGGGCCCCCCACACTTCTGTGAGCGCATTGAGTCCGTCGTCAGGCAGACAGACCTGATACAGCCTCAACTCACGCAAACGAGGCAGCTTCTCTGCAGCCACACTCTCTCCAAGAGCACGTGCACCCTCTGTGTCTAATCTGACTGCACACCCTGTTTGTCCGAAGAGCTCAAGAGTTCGGAGGGACGAGATCTGACTGCACACCCTGTTTGTCCGAAGAGCTCAAGAGTTCGGAGGGACGAGATCTTCCCACTCCCGAGGCCGTCAAACAACCCGCGACCCCCCAAACCTAAAGCAAACCCGTCAACCCTGAGTTCTTCCAGGTTTCCCAGATACTCCGCTGCTAAGGCAACAGAGAACATTCCGAGGATCAATTGGTCCGTGGGTGTGTCCGGACTCATCCTGGGCATGGACACCTGAAGTCTCCTCAGGGCGCTCACGTGGGGGGTGCACAGGGCTGCCGTCAAGGCTTGCACGTCGGACACTTCCTTCGCATGCCGAGAGAGCTGTACGTTCAAGTGTCTCAGGGACGGCAGCTTTCCTCCACTCACGAGTGAAAAGAAAGGACGCATTGTCTCTGTGTCCATTTGCTCCATCAGTCCGAGGTGCGGAGAGAACGCATTAAAGTAAGAATCACGGCTGAGTAAACGGAGAGACGGAAGGCGACCCGACCCCCGGCACATTCCCTCAAGAAATTTAGTGATGTGACGAGGAACGGTTTGGGGAGTCTGTTGCGGGAAATAAGACTGGAGGGGGGGGAATGTGATTTCTGTTAGGAGATTGAGGAAGGCCCCTGCGTGCGTTAGAGCCTCTCCCGCTTTTTCGGATCTTTCTGGGTCCAGAAAAGGGATCTTGCCGAAATCAAATTTGTGCAAAAACCTCATCCCGCCCCCCCGGATGGTCTGCACAAGTCTGTCAAACGCAGCCTGGTACACTTCCTCGTGGTTCCAGTCTGCTTCTGCGACATTGATTTCAAAATCGAGTCTCAGATCTGAAGACGGAGAGCACCCGGCAGAGAAACCATCACACAGAGACACGAGCGTCTCATTTAAGGGCCAAACCAACTCTACACGACGCAGAGAGGGAGCCTTACCGGTGTTCAGGACCTCCCCAAGCACGAAGGACCCCCCCGTATTCGTGCTTGTCCCGCCGGGTTTCAGTCTGAGATGCTCGAGGGAGTGCAGACGCCCCTCTGACAGGCTCTCTGCCAGCCCCTCCAACCCCGCTGTAGTGCTCTCTCGAGGGGAGTCCCACGTGAGGTCCAGAGACCTCAGGTTCGACCCGAGTGCCCTCCCCAAACCCGACAAAACTGCAGGTGAGACGTCGCCACACCACATATCCAATTCGATACTCTCCATCTTGGGCAAACGCCCTTCTCGGAGCGCATCAGTCAGGAACTGCACCCCCTCATCGAAGGTTTCAAGCCCGGGAGGGTTCGCCTGATTCTGCCCCAGGGCCTGATCCCCCTCCCACACATCCTCTCCCAATAATTGATCGTCCAAAAGAGGATCTTCCTCCTCCCGGGGTTGCATGTGCATTTCGAAGGAACGGAGACGGGGGGTTTGACCCTTTGCGAAGGCACGACAAAGAGTCGTTAGCTCGGCAGCATGGGTATCGAATCTATTCTTCAGACTGAGATGAGTCAGGTGGGGGACGTGGCCAGACTCGATGACTTGTGCAAGCGTCTGCACTCCTTTCCCCCTGCCGCGTCGTCTTCCCCGGAATCATCAACATCCCCCAGGTTGATAACCTCGAGGGGGGGTGCAGTACCTTTGGCACCTGCTGCTGCAAGAGCTGTGGCAAAGGTCAGAGTCTTGAAGAGAGATAAGTTTGACTTTCGCAGGTTCAGCACCCGCAGTTTTGGGAATTTCTCAGGAGACCTGACGACGGTTTCGCACAAATGCCGTTCTGTGGTCTCGCTCAGATCGAGCTCTTCCAACTCTCTCAGGTCAAAGGCGGGGNNNGGGGGGGGGGGGAGAGATAGCTGAGGATTTTGACGGGGGTGGCGGTGATTTTTCTTCAGGTCTAGAACCCGGAGGAGAGGGGCTGCACCTTCAACTACCAGAGCGTCTGTCACGTGCTGCAAGTCGACAAAGCTAAAACCATTCATC
Organism: Chromera velia; assembly: GCA_018398765.1. Lineage (NCBI taxonomy): Eukaryota > Chromeraceae > Chromera > Chromera velia. The sequence goes on from JAHBMJ010002861.1 coordinate 24,958, forward strand.
TCCAAGTCTAGGGTACGCAGAGAGGTGAGTTTTTTCTCTTTGATGGCCTTAGCAAGCATCTCAGCTGCTGGGGGTCCTGCAGAGGTGCGGGCAAGACGGAGGTCCTGCAGGGTGGGAGGGAGGCCTTTGATGATCATTTGGACCCCCAACGGGCCCAGGGGGTTGTCGCTCAGGTTGAGAGACAAGAGGTTCAGCAGCGATCCCGCCTGAAGGAGGTCGCCGAGCGGTTCGATAGAGATTCTGTTCAGGTTGTTGCCTGCACATACACAGGAAGGAAGTGAGGGAATGAGAATGTAATCTTTTCTAAGACAACTACGATCTCTTTGCTTATGAATACTGCCACGAGACCTCCGGTGTGTACAGACACAAAGAATACGCCAGTGACGATAAGCAAAGAGCTGCTGGGGCTGTGTGTAAGTGGAAGCACATCGAAGGTCTCATCCGTCTCCGACAAGCTTGTCAATTTTTTCCGAAAAACCTAACGTACTGATGCAAAGTGAAGAACAGCCCTCTCGCCTACCTGAAAGATCAAGGTGCTCCAGAGATTGGGGAAACAAGCGGAAGAGAGGCGACGCCTCCTCCACCAATTGCAAATCACAGTCTGCACAAACGGAAGAAAAAAAGTAACAATTACAGTGGGCGTCTATCGGATGTGTGGACCGACAAGGAGGGAGGTGAGTGTCTTTATCTAAGAAGAGTTCACATCGACAAAAAGGCAGGGACTTGGACACAAAAAAACAGGGGAGTCAGAGAGAGGGGACGAAAGTGGACGAAACAGAGGGGGTAATAGACCGGAACACCAACACACCAATGGACTCACGAAAGGGGACATCGATAGACACCCACAAACAGACAGACAGACAGACAGACAGCCTGCCTTCCTCACAAACAGACAGACTGACTGGTCACTGTCAGCGTCTTGAGGTTTCCTCCAGGTTGGCTCGTCTCCCCCCCCCCTCCCCTCAGCAGCTCTGCGGTTGGGGTCCAGAAGGGGTCCTTGAGGACACTCGGACCTGCAGTCAGACAGTTATTCAGTCAGATAGTTATTCAGTCAGATAGTCGTAGATCGATATGCAGTCGTTCAGTCAGTCAGGGAGCGATGGTTGAGTGAGATGGAACGTGAGCGAAGGGAAGGAGGATCAGGGAGAGAGAAATCATGACGGGTGCAGGGTGACAGCGAAGACGCCCGACTGCATGGGGAGAATGAAAATCAATTGGGGGGCAAGAAAACAAACACGAAAAGAGAACTACCTACCAGGAGAAGGGGAGATGGAATGACCGAACAGGCAACAGACAATGCCAATTGCATTCTTCATAAGTCCAGGATCCCTCTCTCCCCCACCCCCACACGCACACGCACGCATTTGTGTATCTGGAGAGGGGGCTTGCGTAGTAACCATTCAGAGAGAGGTGAATCTGATTGCATGTCATAGAGACACTGAGACGAGGGAAGATGCGCATCAGTCGCCTACACCGGCTGGAGACTCGACAGGCGGAGGTCGAAGTCGAAAAGGCCGAAAACAGCACACGCGTAACGTCTGTCTCTCTGTATATCTGCTGACCCAGCTTCAAAGTTTCCAGAGATCCTGGAGGGAAGCAGGACGCGACCAGGCCGAATTTGCCCGCACCGACAGAGAAGCCTGCAAGCCCGCAGATGTCGTTTACGGCTCATGCTCACGCCTACGCTACTTATCAGGTGAGGCACCACACAGGAACCCCCCAGTCACCGAGAAACATCTGCATGAATCCTCTGAAGACAGCGTTTCTCCTTCAACAATCAAATAGACGCTGAAAAAAAAAGAATGCACCGACCATTACTAACTGATATGAAGGCGATTGATCAAATCAGCGCGCGGCAGAGAAAGAAAAAGAGAAATCAGCCAGCACGACTACTCTGAGACTCGGTAATAACAAAAAGAAACGCGACCGAGCTCACTGCATGCCACACACTGCCCATCTACCTCTGAGGTCCAGACTCCGGAATCCCCGACTGTTCAACCCAGGGGTCGAGTGAGCCTGCATTTATATATACACATATTAATGCAGTCATGTAATCTGCTGTCGCCATGTTCATGATCATGATGTGTCCTGCTTTCAATGACCTATGCACAAATACAAGAGAAGACTCCGAGAATTGCCTGTAAAAAAGGCCTTCCATACACAGTCGGGATATGGCGGAAGAGTACAGTATACATGGATGCATGGACCCCTGTTTGCCTGACCTTTCTCACGCATTGCAGGATCACCCATCCGACCCCAAAACTCTCTCTGCGGCAAAGGAGATCGGAGATTTCCTGCACAATCAGAGCAAGGCAGGTGAGGGATCGGTAATGCATTGAGTAGTTGCTGAATACCCATGAAGTTGTTTGCATGCGATGTGAAACACGGCGCAGCTTGTGTTGTTGTCGTACATACATGAACCAGGAATGCACTCACACTCGGGAAAAAGAGGGGAAGGCACCTCTGTTTCTATCTAAAGGGGGGGCGCGAAGAGCAGATGAAGGGAATATTTCAGTCTGGTAGTATGCACACATCATTTTGATTCGGGATATATCTGTGCACAGATTCATTCCTCCAATGAGATTGTCATCGGTTGAAAGCAAAAGTGCGCACCCACCTCTGCAGTAATTGTGGGGGTCCTGTTCTTCAAAAGGGCCAAGAGGGAAGAGGGTTCTGCTGACGTTGTGTCTTCCATGCTTCAGATAGGCTTATGGGAAGGACAGCAAGTCTGTGTGTAATCCAACGAAACAAAGGATCGCAACGAGAAAGATGAGAGCTGTAAACGACGAGACGATGCGAGTGTTGTTCAATTGTACGATCTGTGTATACTCTTCAGACACGGAAATTGGGCTCTGACTTGCGAACGCTCTGTTGGCAGACGGAAGCTTAATGTTCTCTCAAACCTGTGTAAGTATATATACATATATACCAGAAAAGATGCGGTTTGGCGGTCGAAAAATCATTCGTATCTGCCTGTATTCGGCTAATGTAGATGCCCTCAGTGCATGCATACAAAATTAAAAGTCGTCGCCGATTAATCGGATGAGTGCAATGGTGAACGCATGCATGCACGGAAACAGGAAACGCAGCTCGAGACGGCCGTAACGCCGGGCCGCAGACGAACGGATGAAGTGACATTGAAGTCCAACTTCACGCAGCATCTTCTCACCCATCCTTTCGTCTGCCCAGCAACCATCTCAGCCGTCTTCTGCTCTGCCTGCTTCTGCCGCAACTGGAGTCTCTCGTGACGGTCGACCTCGTGTCTCTGCACCATTCCATCCATCGGTGAGTATATATATATATATATATGCATGCATCAGACTCTCCAAGCCACCTCTACATCCCACTCACCAATTCCTTCCTATCGTCTTTCCATTTGACTCTGGCAACACTTCCCCTCACTCTGTAGGGTCTTTAGCAGCCAATGCTGAGAATCCTAGACTCGAATTTTCAGGCCAAACGTGCATGCACGCCTCATGCAAACACACTCGTTCGACTGCATGCAGACGTGGGTCCCCGATGAATTCGACATTGAACTTTGAATTCTAGATTGGGATTGTCGTTCATGGCCTGGACCGACACCTTTTCGATCTTTTTCTGCTGAAGTCCTTGTGGCACATTACTCTTCAGAGTGCTCCTGCATGTCTTATTCTCATGTTGTCGTTTCTGCAGTCACCGGTCATCGCGACGTTCGAGGATTTGAAGATGAGTACCGAGCTTGCGGTCAGTTTCTTGACTTCTCTGCACACATATCCTTCTACTGTGTCTTCCTGTGCGTGTCTCTTGGGAGCCTCTCCAGTCTGTTTTCATTCAATACTGCTTGCTCTAGGTACATGATGGCTTTTTTGTTTGGAGTCTGAAAAGTCCACCAAATCTCAATGACATGCCCCTTTTTGTGTCCGGACCGGTCTCCAGTCGGCCTTTTCCGTTTTCATCCGCTTGTCACGTGCAGAGATTTTTTGACCCGTTTCGCCGGTGCGGGCCCGTGGGATTTTTCCGAATTTTGAGTGCAAACAATCAATCCATCAATCAAATTTTTTGAATCAATTGCTATGCTATTAGATCAATTGCTTTACTTAATTCCAACTATTAAATTTTGCACATATGTAATTCAATTTCATCCTCGTGCTGCTCTGACCGACTTCCAAAAGAAGAACCCCTCCGGACAAAGACTCTTCATGCTCAATGACATACTTGCAGAAAAGAAGTGGCAGGCCCGCCCGCCAGACACAGGAAATGACTTACATATACGCGCATTGCCTACCTCCCTTCTCCAATCCTCTGTAAACATCTGTTCTCTGCTGAAGGTAATGACTGGTGGCTATGTACAACGGGGGGATCTGGAAAAGAGCTGCCCCCTCTGCCCTGGCAGGAGGGTCATAGATGAGATTCACCTTCTGACGGAATGTCAAGACACTGAGGGCGAGAGACAGAAACTTGATGAGCTTACTAATAAAATAAGGACGCGTGCGTTAATTAAGCCGCGGATGGAGATTGCGCAATGGGTAGTGGCTTCAGCCGGACGAGGGGTAAGAGAGAAAGAAAAGAATATTCGAGACATGGTGGCCTTTATATCGGATAATCGCAATTCCAACCTCTGGCTGGAATGAGGCTCATGGCAGAGTGTCTAAGCAAGTTTGTTTGAATTTTGAACATGCCCTACCCCCTTTTTGTCTAGCTTTCACTGTTTCTTAGTGTTTCATAAACAGGCATTGCATGACATGCCCCGTGGGTGGTCAGAGCTTAAGTGGTGGCTCACCAGTTTTAACGACCTCAATTCATTCATTCATATTTCATTCATTCGGTCATTTATTTATTGAGACATAAAATTTTATTGTATAATGATTCTAAAAAAAATTTTAAATCTTAATTAATTGTTGTGTAATTTTTATGAAAAAGAAATTGCTAGAAAAATTGTTTACCCAGTCTGGTGTTTATGTTTTTTTCTTTCTTTGTTTTTATTCTTTTTCAGATACTTTTTCACGTAAACCTATTGTGAAAAGGTAGTGGTTTTCTCTTCCAGGTGTCCCGAAAATACAACTGAAAAATTGTTATGATTCCGTTATTGCTAGTTGTTGCTATCTAATTGTGTGAGAGAAGCTGTAGCTATTTTCTGACCCTCATACACAGGAAGAAAAAAAGCTTTTCTCATGTGAACAACCGATTGATCGATCCATCCTATGCATGCATGGCGGTTAACTAGCTACTCATAGCGTCGAACGAACCCGCCAGCGGTGTAAGCCTTTTCTAGGCAGTAGACCGTAGGGGGCATCCGGAACATAAATCCTATCTAAACCTATCTTACTTAAGTAAAGTTTGTAGCAGACTCTAGAGCAGACTTCTTGCTAATTCAGTCACGGTTGTTATTAAAATCTAATCTACTATTCAAGTAAACTAGAATTTAATTCTAAACAATTATTGAGACTAGTATTCAGAAGCATTAAGAACCATAAGGTCTATATCAATCAACTAGCATAGCGACTTTTTTATAATTTTACAAGTGCGACCCTGACCATTACTTAGGTTATTCCATATGAAATAAGTGAAAGGTTGGTCATTCGCCCAATCGGCTTTTCTGAAGCCCTCCGATTGAGAAATCAACCAACGAAACCCAGAAACGGCGACACGCACTATGTGCACTCTTACGTCTCTTGCGGAAAATTGGGGTGGTCCGGTTTTGCCCCATTTCCCCGGGTGCCCATATCCATGTCGACGTCCCCCGCCTGTGCGGCCATCGCACCGGGATCTCCGCCTCCACTTTGCACCCGCTGTGCGAACTCTGGAGCGACTGTAAGTCCGGGGTCCACAGGGGTGGAGGGGGGCGCTGCGCTGCTAAAATCAGAAAAATCGAACAGGTCCATGCTGGCCAAAAGATCCGCTCCCGCACTTCCCTGATGAGCAGGAGGTGCCTGTGCGGCAGGGGAGGGCCCCGTGGCGGCGGTGGCGCTGGGGGCTGCCGGGGTCCCTGCAAAGGGGTCGGCTGCTCCGGCAGCAAAAGTGAAAAATGCATCGTCCGCAGCGGAACCGGAGGCTGCAGCAGAGGGGGGATTGGAAGACTTTGAAGAGCCAGGCGTCTTCGTGGGGCTGCTGCCTGTCCCCTTTTGCCGTCGCCCAGGTGCTGGGGGAGGGGGAGGGACGAGACCTCCGGCAGGAGCGGCAATGCCCTGTGCCCCCTCTATCTGAGCTGCCGGGTCCTTTTCCCTTTTTCTGGCTGGTCTCCCCTTCAATTCGACTCTGATGGTCTGCCCCTCCTTCAGGGAAAAGTCCTGCTGGGGCCTTTCGGGGAGGGGGGGGGCGTTTGCCTGTTCCCTCTCGACTTCCTTCCTTCTGCTGAAGTCTGACAACGCACAATTGAAATCAAAGGCGTCGTTTCGAGAGTCAAAGCCCATCCCAATGAAGTAATAACGACCCTGTCCGTCCGAAATTCGGAGCACGAAGTAACGAGTGGAGTCCACTGCTCTCTCCACCGCCTGTTCCTGATTCTCGGGGACAGGACACGCAGCAAAGAGCTCTCCTGAGGAGGCATCAAGAAGCTTGATCGTGCACTTGTCACCCTTCCCAGTGACAGTCATCTTCCCTCTCCATATGCATTCCTTCCAGTTCTCTGCCCTGTGACCTTGTGGAGGTCTGGGCGGAATCTTGTAGACGAAGACTTCGTTCTTTTGGAGGAGAACGTACTCAATCTCCTCATCCAAATCCATCTGGCCCGATTCTCTCGGCCTCTTGTCTCTTCGGTCTGCTGAACTGTGTCCACCGTTTAAGAACCACCACGACCGCTCAGTCAGACAGAGAGAGAGCTACTTGGACAGCTGATAAGAAAGTCAGTCTGGGACCAGCGAGCAAGAGCTGTGTGTACGTGCACAGATCTGCTTTATCGGAGAGCACACTTTCTTCCTTTTCAAGACCAGCTCTTGCCCACCACACAATGCTTCTCATATGGCAAGCGAGTTGACCCTGTACATGGATAAGGGGAGCAGCTAAACTTGCTGCTAAAGTGCAGTAACTGCAGTTCCGCGGTGGCCGCCGGGGTGGCCGCCGGGGGCTCCAAATTTTAAGTGCCCCCCAAATCCCCCCATGTGAACGCTTAATGAATTTCCGGGATCCTCCGCGGTGCGTTCGCACGGAGACTGCATGTGAATTCTGTTCCGACAGTCTGGCGACTCTGGCACTCTGCTGCCATGAGCAGCAGATCACCATGCCTTGGAGACCCAGCTTGCGGAGCTCGGACCGCTCTGTGAATTGTGAATAGAGAGGACGACTAGCTTGCAAAGTCTAGAAGCGCTGGAGGAGCCACATGAATGTGGTAACACAAAGAGTTTGGTGTCTGTTGATTGAGTGTTCGTGTTCGTGACAAAGAAGATGCTGGCTACGGCGGTGCGGTGGATCTTCCTCGCAGCTTGTCTGCAATTAGTGCACCCAGTAACAGCCTTTCTAAGGGGTGCGCTCCTATCCCGTCAGGGTGGTGGCTTGGAGGTCGGTGTGTACTTTTCCCCCTATTTCATTTCATACCTTGCTCTTTCTGCCACCTGACTCCTTAGCCGTCTCCCATTTGTGCAGGTCCGGAGCCGAAGTCGCACCCCTGTCGAGGGTTCCCGTTCTTGCATGCGTATGGCCATTGTGAACCAGGGCAAGCTGCTGGTTCTTGGTGGCACGGGGACTCTGGGCAGGGTGGTGGTCAGGCAGGCCATCGACAGGGGGTACGATGTGAAATGTATGCTTCGCATGCCCAGGTTTGTCGCTTAGGCTGTGTGTGACAGGGGGGCGTCGTTTGGGTTCATTCTGCTTTGTTAAACTAGGTTGACTATAGAGTGTCAGAAGAGAGTGTCGGTATCTTTTGGCGAATGACATCAAAGCGGAAGGACGACAGAGCGAAGGTGGTCACCGAGCTCCCGGTCCCCCAGCCTGTACATATATACATGTTTCCCTGTTTCCCTCTTTCCTGCTGGGTCCACTCTGCTTCTTCTCACGTGACCTCTCCTGCCATGCCCCCCTCCCGCTCTCTCTTTCCTCCCCCTCCCAGTGTCGAACTGTCCCTTTTAGTGTGTGTGTGTGTGTGTGTGTGTCTGCGGGTGCTGTCAGATGGTGTGCGTGCGTAGGGGTGAAGATGAGTTGTGCTCAGGCCTCAGGCTGTGCGTAGAGGTGAATGCACTGCCCAACGGGGGCAGTCCCGTGTGGGAACTCGGCCGGTGTACTGCCTTTCTGTCGCACAGAACTGATTGGTGACTTCCTGGTGAAGTCTACAACATATGCAGATAATCATAAGCCCATGGCGTGAGTGCAAAATCTACCAGCATAGCACAACACAGTGATCATGATCTATTTGATATATGCAGGATGGGCGACTTTCTAAAGGACTGGGGTGCCGAGATCGTGTACGGTGATTTGGAGAAGCCCTTCAGCATTTGCACCCCCTTGGAGGATGTGACGGCAGTCATCGACTGTGCGTGCACACGACCAGAAGAATTGGACAAACAAGTCAAGGTCAGTCAGAGAGGCAGGCAATCCTTTGCGTTCGTTCACACGCAAATTAAGCGACACAGGCGCACACGGCTGCAGGGAAAGGACACAAATGGCAGGGCAGGGTAGTTCTTGTTCCATGCTGGCTGTTTGCAGATTGACTGGGAGGGGAAGTTCGCCTTTCTCCAGGCGTGTGCGGAGGCGGGCATTGACCAGTACGTGATGTTTTCCTTCCCCGACGCGGAGAAGTTTGCCCAGGCCTCGTCGGTGGTTCGTCTGAAGGCAGCCTTGGAGGAGGCACTGAAGGACTCGGATATTCCGTACACCATCTTCAGGACACCCGGGTTCTATAACGGTCAGGAAAGGAGGAATGGCGGTATTTTTTTTTTGAAACAGCGAAGGTAGAAAAACAGAGATGCTTTTCCAACAGGAGGATCTTTGGGATGGGATGCTGTTGCAAGCAACATCGGTTTGCCTGCCTCAGTTTGAAGTTCCCGTGGAAAAGAGAGAGAGAGAGAGAGAGAGAGAGAGAGCGGAGGAGTGCCAGCGTTGACCTTTTGTTCTTCCACCGCTTTCTTTTCCTTCCCGTCTCCCCCTCTCCCTCCCCTGTATGCATGCAGGGGTCTACAACGAGATCATGCTCCCAATGATGAACTTCGAAACAGTCTGGGCTCCTCCAAGAGATGCAAAGGAGGTCTGTCTGTCTGTCTGTCTGTCTGTCTGTCTGTCGGTGTGTGTTGTCTATTGTGTCCATGAAGAAAAGAAGGGAGAAGAAACATATAGTCTGTCGGTGTGTGTGTGTGTGTGTGTGTGTGTGTGTGTGTGTCTGAGGGGGAAGGTTTCGGAAGTCTGTGTCTTTGTCCGTTTGTTTCTCTTTCTCTCTGCTGCATTATTTGTTCTACAGCTCTTCTTTCCGCAGTACCCATTTTTGGCTCGGGGTTTTGCCAATACGTGTTGTCCTGCTGTACTGCGATGTGGTCAGTCAACGTGCATTTCTTCCTCTTTTGCGAGGACCATTACGTGTGTTTACTCGAGTACGGAAGCGATCCTCCTTTTTCTCTCTCACCGATTGAGCGAACGAACACACAACTGCTGCAGAAGGGTGTCCCGTACATTTACGAAGAGGACGCCGCGAGAATGGCTCTTCGGGCCCTCGAGGTGCCCGCAGCAAAAAGAAAAATTCTGGATCTCGTCGGACCTGAGGTCAGTCGGTTGGTCCGTTGGGCGGTCGGGCGGTTGACTTTGTTGATCGAGGGCCTGGCAGAATGTCGGCCCTCTGGCATTCCCCCGCGCTCTGGCTGTGCGCGTTTGTGAGCGTGTGGGCTCGTCTGTGTGCATATGTGTGGGTGTGGGTGTGTGCGAGCTCGCGAAATTGTACATTTGAACACAGAAATGGGCCGAGTATTTGCGCACCCGCGTCGGAACTGCCGGCCCTACTTGATTACCGTTCCCCCAAAACGCGAAGAGAAGGGACTGTTCTCTGTCTGACCTTTCTGGCTTCTGTCTGCATGTCCGTACAGACCTGTATCTCTGGCTGTCCTTGTCCTTTCCTCACGAACCCAGTACAGCCTGTTTTCTTCATCTCCTTGCATGGCTTGCTGTCCAATTGATTGCGATTTCGATCATGCCATGAGTGAAACCATTGCTCTTGTTGTGATGATCGGCCATGAGTGAAACGAGCAGCCGATCTCGACGAAATACGTTTTTGACGTGTGCGACGAGGTCCTCGGAGAAGTTTCCAAAAACGCGAAAGTGAATACCGTCTCCCCAACCACACTGAAGGCAGCAGAAACGGCAGCACGACTATTTCGATGGGGAGGGGGTCAGTCAGTCAGTCAGTCAGGATTTCTCGGTAGGCGTTCTCGTGATCGCGTCCCTCTTTCAGTGTGACATGCCACCATTCAGGCAGACTGCCTGGTTGAATTTTCCCGTCGAGATCTGTTTGCACCTCGCCTGCTTTTACTTTATTACAGAAATGATCATGGTATGTGTGTTTCATTCGTTCGAGTCTGCCCTCGCTCTTTCGAAAGCATTGCATCCTTCCTTCCGCCGCCTTTCTCGCTTCTCCCTGCCGTGCCTGCTGACTTCACATTGGAAGGACTCTCGAGAATACCTTCTTTCCTTTCTGCCTGCTCTATGTTTTCCTGTGGGTGTCTTGTGTCGATCGGCTCCTCGCGTGGTCCTGCTCCTCGTGTTGATATGATTGCCTGCGTGGTTGCAGCGTTCGCAAGACAAGTTGAGTTCTCCGGCACGAAGGAGATCGACAAAAGCCCAAAGGAGGCCTGTGAGGTCGGTCGGTGGTTCGGGCTGGGGGTGGGGGGTCGGGGGGGTTGGGGGAATAACTGGTGGGGTCGAATTTGCGTGGACACTCGAACGTTTTCTTTCACTCACCATCTCGCCTGGGGGGACAGCTGGAAGAAAAGGGGAACGACCAGCACAGGAGACGTTGAGCTCGTTGTCTTTCTCACTCATCGACACAAAGCTTTGGGGAGTGAATGCCTCTTCATGCATGTGCATATGATGTTGTTGTGGGTGAGTGCAGCTTCTGGGTATCAAGGAGTCGTCTTTGGAGACCTGCAGCTCTTATTTGGAGAAGCTCGCAGGCAGACAGGGACTGCAAAAGAAGACACTCACAGTCTGATTGATCAGCTCAAGCCTCTTGTTTGTGGAAGATGAACTTTCGGTTTGCGTTGGGGAAGATTCGGAGAGATCGCACGAATCCGACACTTCAGCTGACTGTCTGGAAGGGCGAAATGAAGGAAGTGAAGGCATACAGGGGGGCTCGAGCTGTGCTTATCTTCTGCTGTGCCCTGCATGCCCCTCTTCCCTTTTCTTTCTTTCTTTCCATCGAACTTTGCTCGGGTAGCCCTGGCTGTAAAAGAGAAGTGAAAGGACACTGGGTGATTTGTTTGCCCTGTGAGGACTCTTCGTATTTCTATTTGTTTGTACAGCGCATAGGGAACAGAGGAAGACGGGAAGGACGTAGTAGTAATAGTAGTTGGTGAGGGAGAAGAAGGGGGCGGTTTAATAGAGATTGCGCACCTGCGTGAGCGCACATATTTGCTCGCATGAGGGATTTTTCTCTTCTCTTCTATTTGTGTGCATGCTATCTTACGTATTCCTTTCCGTCTGCCCGTCTGAGGGAGGCCCCTTCATCCGTCCATCCGCCGTCCCGTGCCTTCCTGTCAACGTGGCCCCCCTTCAACATCAATTCTGATTTCCTTTACTGTGAGTCTCCGATCTCTCTTTCCTCTTTTCTCTGTCCCGTTACTCTGTTTGCGTCGTTCTCCCTTCTTTCCTTTCTCTCTCTCTCTCTCTCTCTCTCTCTCTCTTTTTCTTCCTTCCCTCCCTTCCTCCCTTCCTTTCTCTTCCTCCTTCCCCCCTCATGTTTCCGCAAAAGGCATCCCAAAGAAGAGAAGACTCGCGGATGATGACGCGGATTCAAGGGGAGAATGGAATCGAGTCGCCTCTTCTCTTCCATCAAGGGAAGGAAAGAAAGGAAGTAGGGCGACTGGACGGTGCGACAAAAACACAGACAGACAGTCTTGTCGTAGTTTCACACAAAGACGGTGAAAGAGAAAGGGAGACAGGACTCGGATGCATTCGCCCTCTCTCCACCGCGTCGGCCCCTCTTCAGTGGGACAAACTGCTAACGCCACTCACAGCCTCACTAAGTGACAAAGAAGAACGAAAAAAGGAAGGATTTCCATTCACTGTTCGCCTTATTTGTTTATCAGTCAACCTTCCTTTTCGCGCACCCATCGACTGAAATTGATTGTTCGAAATTGATAAAAGGGTTTCGTTCCTGTCTGATAAAGATAGTCTGTTGAGGAGACGCTCTTCATCAGTCCGCAGTTAGTAGTTAATTCGAAAGATTTCTGCCACACCTTCTCTCTTTCTCCTGCTTGCGTTCTCCCTTGACTTCTTTCTTTCTTCCTTTCTTTTTTCTTTTTGAGTCACATTCCTCTGACACCTTACCGTGCCTGGCTCGTTTCGATTGCAAAAAAAGGAATTGAGCTACGGTGGCGGTAACGGTGCTCGCAGCCAATTCGCATCCATTTCTTTCTTCTCTAGCTCCTCTCCTCTTTCGTTGCGGTCCGTTCATCACCGGGTTGGGTTGGGTTTCGCCCTTCTTGATGGGCAATTATTGACCTACTTATTTGCGTAGGACTTCAACCGGACTTGCTCGCCTGCCTGCTTGTGTGTGGGCATTGTAGTACGTCCTTCTTCATTGGCATTGCTTAATTCCAAATAATAGGTCGACAAACCTTTGTTCTTCCCTCTTAAATTTACAAGTCTGGTTTCAAACATGCATAAGATAAGTCTATATAAGTCTAGTTCAGAATAACATAAGATATTTATTTTTGATTTTATACATATTTTTTGATATTGCCCCCAGGACTTATTGATTTAGTGAGTTGGTCACTCTGTCTATCTGAGTATGTCTGAGACTGTGAGTCTCTTAAATTCACATATTGTTTTTTAGCCTGAAATTAAGCAGAAGATGTTATAGCCCAGGTTTTAGCCTTGCATGTTATGTTATAAAACCTACTATAGTAGTACTTAGTAGTACTAAGGCTAGTATAAAACATGGAAGACTGAAGATGCAAAGATGGTTATATGTAATTGGTCCTACAGAGCCACTAAAGAAGTGAACAATTACTTGTAGGAGGTTCGAAAAGCAAGGTTTGAATTAATTTGAAGTAACTTTTTGTGACGACCGCTCAGGACTAGGCTGAGGAGTACTTGGGAGAATATATCAAATATGTGTTTGGCTCTCAAGCTATCTCAAACCTACTCAAACCTTCATTTTTATCTCGTGTGCCGTTGACCTGGAGTAAGGGGATCAATGTTTTACAATGTTTAATACCTCATCCGAAGCTCATTGCTCAAGATGCTGCCTTTTCAAGAAGAGCTGCCAGTGGGCCGAAGTTGGGGGGAAATGACCCCTAAACCACAACCGTGAATACCATGAATGTGGGCAGTGCACACGTACATGCATGACCTTTTCTCACTTACTCCGCGCGCATTTCGCGCGATTCTGATCAAGTCGTACACACGATTTTTGTGTTCGCACTGCATGCATGCATGTGTATTATCGGATATACCGATACAGACCGATACACACTGATCTGTTAGTCAGTTCAGTTAGTATAAACTGGTCTTCCCCAAAAAAATACTGATCAAATTTAAAAGGTGAGTGCCTTAATGAAAAATCGTACACAAACAGATGAGTGCCTCACAATTTGGATCAGCGGTCGAATTAAAAAGGTGAGTGCCTTGAAATACCTTGAGCGAACAACCCCGAACTTAGGTGAGTGCCTTGACTTTAATGCCGCAATATGATTTTCTATTTTTTTTCAATTTATTCCGAATATTCCGTCACCCCCCCAACTTGTCATACGAGTCTTTAGAAAAAATGAGGGAAAATGTTGCACTTTTAGCGGAAAGTCGCGCACTTGAGTAAAGGAGCCGAAGTTTCTTACTGCCACTGAACCGATTCGATCTGCCAGACTTACTTCCGCGCGCAATGCGCGCGATCTGACTTGTAATTAATATATAATGAATAATACAGTTATAATTATACATGCAGGTATATATATATGTCTGCATGAAGAATCATTCAAGAATGTCTGCTCAGAAGTTATATATATGTGTACTCAGAAGGGCTGTGTTCTGACAAGATCTGTATAGTTCGATCGATCGAGATGGCTAATGAAACAAATGCTTTGTCTTCGCAGAGACTCCGCCTTTAGATTGTGACAGAGAACAAGGAAACAATTCCAATTCATCTGACAGAGCCCTGCTGCTTTCAGTGCTGACCTCAGCGCACGGTAGGAGAGCTACCCTGTGCCACATTTGGACATTCTTTCTCAGTGCCTTTGTGTACTCAGATACAAACGTTGCATCTTGGTTCATTTACGAAAATGAACTTCTTTCAGTCTGCCTTCGATTCCCTCCGGACTCAGGCCAATGAGGACCAGAGCGACGCAGTTGTTCAACCCCCTCATAATCTCTTTGCTCAGTGGAACCTTGAGTACCCTAATGAGAGTCTGAGTACGCTGCAGATCATGCGGTACTCTCCGCAGTTTAACGCTCGCGTCAGGAACTTTGAGTACTCCTCGTCGGTCCCAAATCTTCTTGGAGACGAATTTCTCGGCCTGTGCGTCAACCTTGGCCTCACCTGGTCAACTTTCATGCTCCGGAAGTTTAGAGAGAAAATAGACTCGCAGGCTGACCCCTCAGAGATTGGGCACAGCGCGGATCGCATCATGAAGTCGATGGTAGAAACCATGCACCAAATGGTGCTGATCCGTTGGATTCTGGACAACCGTCGTCGAACCGGCAGAACCACATACACGGAAGCCGAAAACAAGAAGGCTTTTGCGCAAATGCGCGAAGCTTCTTTGTCTGCCGAGGGTTTCATGGTCGAATTCAACCGAGAACCGGCTGGCCTCGGCGTTCGAGACTCCCTCCTGCAGAGCCAGTTCTACACTTACAATGACTGGTATACCATGAGTAATACCCTGAGTAGAGGGGACAGTGACAGTGGATTCGGCGACCTAAACAACGACGAACAATCGGTCAGTCGGACGGGTGATCCAGTGGATTGGGATGATTGACTCATTATCTCAGTGTCTTACTCTGACGCCGGCTGAATTGCTGCGTAGCCAGTGTTCAATTTCAGGTTTCTCTCTCACAAGAGCGTGAATTGTGATTCAGGCAGTGCAGGCATAACAACCCTTCGTCTGTAGCTGTTTGGTCCCCTGACTTTTGTGCAGGCAGAGGAGGCAGATGGCCTGTCTTCTGTGGCCTCCGACGTGGACTTCCGTGACGATGCTTCTGCTCTGCTCCGTCAATTCCCCGACGCGCCGAGCGTACAGGGAGATGAGCCAACCCCCTCTCCCCCTTCAGAAGAGCTCGCCTCCCCTCCTCCCGAAATGCATTCCCCTGAGTTCGCGCATGAGACCGAAAAGGAGAAAGAAGAGACGCCTAAGGACTCATCTCCTACCTCTCTGCCTCCTTCCTCTACTTCAAATGAAGAAGAAGCAATGCCTGAGGACCCCTCTCCTGCCCTCTTCCCCCCTTCCTCCTTCACTGGCAGGGCAGCATCTCAGTCTGCAGATCCACTCACCCCCCCCACCGACCCTCCAACGGAATGAACCCCCGACCGATAATGCGTCTCCCGCCCCCCCGACGTCTCCCTTCAAAGCCCCTCCATCTCCTGCAAATCTGGATACGAACTCGGCTCGATCTTCACGAGATTTCTCAAGCCCCCAAGCTCCTATTGTTAGGGGGGACACACCTGCACCCTCTCCCCCTCCTGAGCTACAGACCTCTCCCACCTCTCCTCCAGCAGAGGCGCTCCTGCATGTGGCCTCGTCGGGTTCATCAGAAGACTTCATCGCAGCAGTGCAGTCAGCTCTGCGGGAGCCCCCCCTCCCCCACAGTGGCCAGGAAGGTGTTCAGAGGGAGGCTCAGGCCCCTGCCGCATTTTCTGCAATCGAGAATCAGCAGCAGCACGCATGCACACAAGTCGCCTCGTCCCGTTTACAGGAAGAACAGAGGACGCTCTCTGTGTCACAGGCGTCGCCAGCTCTTGTGGAGACTGCATCGATCTCGAACTCTGTGACCACGGGTGAGCAGAGGAGGAAAGCAAGACCCTTTTGTGACCGCCACCAGGCCTTCGCCAAGAAGTGGCCAGCAACCACCAAGGGTGTCGGGAACGTCATCGACAACGTTCACGACCGCGTGTCTGGCGCTGCGCACGGTATTGAGAAGAGAGTTAACGGTCTGACGAACCGCATCTCTGTGAGCATGGATCGTGCTGGAGACAGAGTCACAAAGGGCCTCTCTAGTGCCGCTGATCGTGTCTCTCGGTTCTTCGGGAGATAACTTTACTCTAGTGTCGTTCCAGGGGGGGGAGGGAGGGAGGGAGGGAGGGAGGGATCGTTGTGGGAAAAAGACGGCAGCGAGCGCGAAGCGAAAGGGTTTGAGGAGATGTGCGTACAACGAGCAGATCAGAAACCGACGGGTTTGTGAGGGATGCCAGAGAATCGACACTGCGCATTCCGAGTTTTCGGCACTTGTGCTCTGGTCTGTTTCACTATGTGCGTGCTTGTGCAGCGTGCATGATTGTTGAGTCCGACAGGGCAAAGGAATAGCCCGCCGTCGTCGGAAGAGGAATTCCGTGTGGAAGGACCAGGTTTGCGCTTACACGAACAGAGGAGGGGCGCAACGGTGTCTTTCCTTCAGCTGGTCATTTTCTGCAGCAATTGGCGAACCAATCGGAATCGACAAATCAGAAACCTGAGGGCTTGCGAGGGATGCTTCCCGAGTTTTCGGCACCATGTGCTCTGGTTTGGGTGTTCCGTGTTGCCGAGCAAAGATGCTCCACCTTGTTGCACGGCGCTCTGGGGGGGAGTAAGGAGGAAAGGGGGGGCATGTGGAGCATGCGGCGAAGTGCGGGAGAACATCGAGTTCGTTCTTTGAATCATTGACAAAAGCAAACGCAGAACCAGGTCACGACTGTCATGAATGAGGAGAACAGTAACGACCTTTCAGTCTCAAAACCTCTATCTCCTTTTCGGGTCATCTTACAGGTTGGTCTTTCATATGCAGTGTGTTGCTAGTGTGACGGACGTATCAGACAAGCAACCTTTTCTTCTCTTTGAAGTTAAGATCCACTTCTTTCCCTTTTTCGCGTGAAGAGCAGTTCACTTCGTTTGGTGCTTCGCGGTGTTGAAGCAATGAAAATGCACAGTCGGGCTGGATCACCTTGTGCTGTCACAAGTACATCTACATAGACTCAGACACACATTACAGATAGACGCAGAGCAATGCCAGGGGAAGGTCACAATACAGCTTGTACGGCTGGCTCTCTCTGCCTTTTCTCTCTCGCGTGCGCGTCCCATTTCGTATTGTTTGGTCTGTGCTCTTGCTCCGTGTTTCCCTTTCTCGTACCGCTTCTCAGCCTCTCTTTCCTTCTCCCACATTTTGATCTGCTGAGCATCGGCAACAGATTCATTTTGGACTGTTCTCTGTGAGCATCTGCAGGCACAAGAGTGTCGACTTCAGTGAAGCGGGAGCTAGACGCTTCTTCATCGTCCAAAGAATTCCGTTTGCAAGGACCAGGTTTGCCCTTGCAAGAGCAGGGGGTGCACGGAACGGTGTCTTCCCTCTAGCTGGTCATTTTCTGCAGCAATTGACGAACCAAATGGAAGAGACAAATCAGAAACCTGAGGGTTTGCGAGGGATTGCGGATGCTACTCTGTTCCCAAGCTTTCGGCACCATGTGCTCTGGTTTGATTTGTTCCAGGGGCTCAGGGGTGGAGGTAAAGGGGAAAAGGGGGACATTCTGACGACAGCGGTGCCTGGAAAGCTCGTTTGTCTGGTTTCTTCAGGCAAGCCAGCTTCTCCGGCCTACCACAGTCCGCCTACCTGACTGCCGAGGAGCAAAACGAGCGACCTGGAACAACGCTGGAGTGTCATCATCGCAGCATGGATGGTCGCATGTCGACTGAACCGCCCTCAGGGGAGACGTGACAGAGGCCTCCACCAACAGGCCATCTCCAGTCTCCGGCAGCCACCCCCCTTCCAGCGAAGCAACCGTTCGCCAAGCGGACATCGTTCTGCAGTGAAGCAGTGAAAATGCTGAGTCGGGCTGGATGATGCACCTCCTGCTGTCATATGTTCATCTACATGGACGCGGGAATACACTACACGTACACGCAGAGCAAAACCAGGTAAAGCAAACATTACATTTCGTGCGGCTGGCTCTCTTTCTGTTTCTCTCTCGCGCGCGCGCGCACGCGGCCTGTTCCGTCTTCTTTTGTCTGTGCTCCTTCTCCGTGTTTCCCTTTCTCGTACCGCTTCTCAACCCCTTTTCTCTTCTCCCCAATTTTGATCTGCTGAGCATCGGCAACAGATTCATTTTGGACTGTTCTCTGTGAGCATCTGCAGGCAACTTCTGCTCCGGGAGCTGAAGGGGGAGAAACGAAAGGCGCCGCAATACAGGGCCTATCTTGTTGCTCGCCTCACGGGAGCTGACTAGGCCAACAGGTGAGCTGCTTTGGCGTTTCACCGATCTTCTGGGGGGAGTAGAGGAGGGGAAAAGTGAGGGAAGGAGAATGAAGCGATTGAGGGACAGGAGCATTTCAGCGGGGTAACACAGGTCACTTGTTTACGTTTCGGAGTGATGAGAGACTAGGCTTGCGCGGGACTCGGGAGAATGATCAGTTTTCTCGTTTCTTCATGTTGGGGTCAAAAGAGGGCACACTGAGAGGAGAAGAAAAACCACAAATGATGGGATGGAGGTGAAAGTACTCTGATCCTTGCTTTGGGCGGCGGGTTGCTTTACGTGTTTTTGGTCTGCTTGGACTACTGTCACGTGTGTTCTTCACATTATTCTGCCTCAGCTTCTGTCTGGTCCTGCCATGCTGTTTTACACGGGGGGACTTCGTGTGACTCTCGGTTGACTTGACTTCCTTTTTCCTTTGCTGCCATCTCTGTCTGTCCCTCTCGGTGTATATATGTCACTTTTGACTCCAAGAAATCAACGCTTCTATCGATGTCTCGATCTCTCTCTCTCTCTGTGTGTCTGCAGGAAGACCGCTCATATAGCGGCTCATGCGCAGACATGATGGGTGTCCTTGCTCAAAAAGCCCAAAGCCAAAGCAAAGAGCGAAGACGTGGGGGTGGCCCAGTGCCACAGGTCAGTGTATCGATAGTTCTCATCCCTGCATTGCATGAGTGCATGGGTGATCCTCACGTTCTGGAGCTGTCTGCTGCTGCTCCTTCGCTACGTCCAAGAGAAGTGACTCTGTTTGCCTGTAGACGTTTTGTTGCCGTTTCCAGCACATTTGGTGGATTCCGAAGCATTTCTGTTCTCTTCCGGACTCTGTGTGTGCCTATTTTCCATCTGATCTCTCTCGATGCCTCTCCAACGGTCTCTCACCCTGCCTCTTTCTTTATGTATTTATTTATTTATTCATTTATTTATTTATCTCTCTCTCTCTCTCTCTCTCTCTCTCTGTGTGTGTGTGTGTGTGTGTGTATGTGTGTGTGTATGTGTGTGTGTGTGTGTGTGCGGGAGAAGTACCGAAGCTGGCCTTCACGCTTTGTCCGGCCTTGCATTTAGACGAGAAGAAGTGTAGCCTTTCTTGATTGTTTTACTGTCGTTCAGTCTTTTTCTTGTTGCTTGGGTCTTCTCTCGCGTACCATCCTCTGCTGTTCTCTGCTCTGCTTTGCCCTGCAGCTCTTCTTGCAGCCGCACGCACACCAGTCATCGGCCTCATTGCTTAGGGGGACTTCCGACCTTGCAGACGCAGAGTTGTCCTTCTCTCACGTACTCGGGGACCTCCACAGACATGCACGTGCTCAGAACATGGGACCGTCGCTTTTGCAGCGCCGCCGTGAAAGCCGGAACCCCCGTTGAGAGTCGCCGCCGACCGCTTTGCAGACTCCCCAAGACATCAAAGAAAGAAGGACAGAGGGGGGCCAACACACAAGGAACCGACAGCTGTGTCCGGCCTGCCAGATTCCTCCACACATTGTCGCACGATGTTGTGGAAAGCGGTCAGCATGCGCCAGCCGACAGACTGTCGAGGAAAGAAGAAACACATGCGAAAAAAGTGAAGAGAGCGAGCAATGGAAGACGCCCGAATCCCTTTCCGACGCACGACCCCTAAAGTTTCCATCTCAAAAGGCTCCAACAGAAGAGGCTCCACTTCTTTTGTCCTGAGAGCGGCCATTGTGGAGCCTCCGCTTCTCAACACGCACAAGTCAGAATGCATTCTGCCTCCCTTCTTTATCGCCCCGCTGTTTCCGTCTCTGACGTCAAGCAATTAATCTTATGACCAGAAACAGTTGAGACAAACGCCAAGAGGCCAGCCCAGGCGAGCCACCCCACTAAGGACGGCCTTATTGACTCTGCCTTCTGTCTCCCGCTGCTTTCTGCTCCGCTGCCCCTCCATCCCCTTAGCCGAAGAACAAGCAGAAGCATTCTCATCGTAGTCACAAATACTTTGCACTGGACTCTGTCTGCAGACACGAGTCTCTGCTGCGACGGCCCGCAGCTCTTCTGTCCCCGAAGGCTGCAATGCTGGAAGGAAAACAGCGCCCGGCAGCGCTAGAAGAGACCTCCCAAAGTCCTCTCGATCGATCGACGTACTCTGCCCTCGATCTCATCGCCGCGATCGCCGGTCCGTGTGTCTGCTCTCTCTGGTCGAGTGCTCGCTCCTGCAGTCCTTCCAGGGGAAGCGCCAAGAAGAACGACCGTCGCTTCTGCAGCACTTGTAAGTGCGGCTCCTCACGGAGCGTGCACGGCTTCCTCCGGTTGCTTCTGCAGCCCTTGTAAGCGCAAAGCACACGCAGAGAGGACATGAAGTAACTCTGGCATGAAATCACGAGCTCGAGGTCTGGCACACCCCCTTTGTTGCCTGCATCGCGTAAAGTGCACGAAGCTACACGCTTGGTGGCTAGAGCCTTCAACAAAAGGTGGAGGAAAAGGGAACAGAAGCGTAAAAAAGAAAGAAGACCCCTTCAACTAAAGTCCCGCAAGAGAGCCTCCTAATCTCTGCACAATTGTACCGACAGGCACTTAAATTGCAATCAGACTGCGGTGTGCCAGTCAGTTCCCCCCCCAAAGACACGTCGACTTGTTCCCACCGGCAGGACCGCCTCCTAGAAGCGAACGAAGTGCCGAGCTGCCAAAGGCGACCGAGCCATGGAGTGTGGCTGGTCTCACGGCAGATGCAACAACTCAGTCTGACAGTGGCAAGATGAGATTCAGCTTGAGGTCGTCTTGCCAAGTGCCGGTGCAGAAGAAAGGTGAAGAAACGATTGCAGAGACTCACAGTGAGTCCGCCGGACTCTCGTCTGTCTCCCCTAGGAGGTTTTTCCTTCCTGTCTTCCCTCCCTCTCTCTCTTTGTAGTATGAGTGCCCACAGGGTAGTCCGGCAGCGTCCCTGTTGGATGAAAGCCCTTCCTCTGTTGCTGGAAGGGTTCCTCCCATGCGGTCCAGGCAGGTCGTCTCACAATTAACGGAGGTCGAGCGTCCCTGTCGTTGGAAGGTGGGAGTGGGTACGAGTGCTACACAGAGAAGACAAGAGAAAAAAACAGAAGAAGACATAACGATCGCTTCCTCATGCGGAACGTTCGGGGGTCATTGCGGAAGGAAGACCGAGAAGGGAGTCTAGCGGCTGCAGGTGCACACCAACCCCTCATTCGGAATCCCCTGCAGGCCAAGTTAGAGAGAGGCTGAGGCGATCCGAACCGGATGCTGTCAATCACTGGAAGCAAAGGAGACCCAACAAACAAAACTGTCGGGTGGATGCCCATCAGTACAGAATTGACTGTGAGTCAATACCGTCGGAATTCTTCTCCAGGGGCCACCCCTGAGTGCCTCCTCTGAGGACGTTCTCACCTCCACGTTGAAAACGAAGCACGAGGATGCACTGACCTCGTCATGACCGCTAAGGTGGGACCGTTCCCCAGACGGCCCCCACGCCTGCAGCACTAGCTACTAGTCTAACCCGGAAGTCTCTTCTCCTTCATCTTCGCCATCCCTCTTCGTCCCGTGGAAACAGGCACCCTGAGTGTGTCGTGCCGCCTGGAGAGCAAGGGCAAGGTCGACCAACAAGCTTCGAACATTCGTGCTTGTCACCATTGACTGCAGACAGTCAAGGGGGCTGTCTGTAAGCGATGGGAGACCGCAAACAGCACTCAGGATCATGCTCTCTGGCCAAGAAAAGAAACTGTCTCCATCCACATTAACCCTCCAAACCCTTCGCAAACCTTCCCCCCCCCCTTCTCGGATACTGGAAGAGAGAAAGAGACTCGAGGATTCGTTGAGAGAGACGCACGCACTAGGTTGAGCAGGAGCCCCATCGCTTCCCAAAACCCGCAGAAGAAGTAGATGACTTCCAAATCAATCCCTATTCTTCTAATGCAGTCTCAGGCATGCTGTGAGGCAGAAAGACGGTCGAAGGGCCTGGGGCGACAGAAACAGAGAAAGCAAATTTTGCAGTCGAATGAATTGATCGAGAAAGAGCGTTCCGAAGAGCTTCGCCTGATGCGCTCCCCTTCTTCAGGAGATCCATATCCTTGCCGATACTCGCATCCACCTCCAGTGTGTACGGGTCCACCCCTCCAGTCTTTGTCACATCCCCGCCTGCTCTGACAGAGACATGAAGGGGATGGAGGGGCATGAGAATTTGGCTTGACTCGAGAGGTTCCTGGGACAACCACAGACCATCGGCGGACAAGCCCCGTGGACGTCTGCGCCACCGCGCTTATTCACGTCAGTCCTGCCCCGACATTCATTGGTCGTCCTTGCCCTTTTCTCAATGGTTGCATGCAAACGTGTGTGGGAAAGAGAGAAAAGAAACCTCTCAGCAGCATCTCAATTCATGCCGCTCTCTAATCACGTGCTTGAGAAGAAAACAAAACACCAGTTCCTTTGTGTCTTGTGCAGCTTGCTTTGACTGCGGCCTTCCAGCTGGCAGGCGCTGAACAACTTCGCGTCCTTCGCTACACAGGGTTGCATCCTTCGCATCCTTCGCAGACGATGCGTATTTGATTGGGAGAAGCCGTCAGGGTACTCAAGGGTCGGATGTTGCGGGAACTCCCTCTCCCCTCTCTTGTTCTCTTGCATGGAGGTGGAGCCAGGAGTGTAGGCGTCTAGGTAGGCGTCTCACTCCAATCGGACTTCCAATCAGCATAATTCGTCTGCCGTTCTGCTTGTTCCTGGGCCAGACCTCCACATCTTGACATTTTCTCTCTCTGTTGCGAAGGAGGCCACAACCCCCAGATTTTCCCCCATTCTACGGAAAGGAGTCCCATTCTCCAGCATTATACTGGCCAGTCAGATGGTTGGAGTCCCTCCTTTCACCAAGTCTGAAAAAAGAGAAGCACATACTGAGCAGAAGGACCGTCAGCCTGTCTCTCTGCCTTTCTTTGTCTGTAGAATCTGTGCCCACAGGGTGATCGGGAAGCGTGCCCTTCCGAAAAACGTCTTTCCCTCCCCTCTGGAAGGGAACGGAAGGATTCCTCCCCAACGGCACCACACAGGTCGTCGTAGAAGGGTGGACCATCGGGAGCGAAACGCAACACCTTCTTCCCGCCTTCCATCCTCACGCCCCCCCGACCCTGCGTTCTCTGCCGTGAGCATCCAGAAGGGGCGGGGAAGCCGCTGAGAAGAGGAGGAAAGTTCGAGAGGCGAGACCTCCACCCACCCAGAATTGAGAAACTGGTTTGACGGCACAGTTGGGTGTCAGGATTCAAGGAAGACACGTTCGAGTCGTCTGGGTGGCGAGCACCCTTGCCCCCCCTCCTTGTTATCTATCGCTTCCCTTTCCCCTTTACCTCACGCTTCCCCTCCCTGTCCGAGGCTCGTCACCTGGAAGAAGAAGGCCTTGAGCTTGTCAGCGGAGGCGAGAAGGGCAGAGGAGAGCAGAGGAGAGGGGCAGAACAGAGGGCCAACGGTGTGAAGAGCTCCGAAATCGGGTCCCGCGTGCACATCCTTGGGACAATGCTGGTCCCGTGCGTTATGACAGTCGACTCCTGCCTCCTCAGGGCCCCTTTCTCGGGCAAAGGAGAGGGGAGAAGAAAGGATAGAAGAACCTCACCGAGGGGGCTGCCAACTACATAAGCCCCTCCAGAGCTGCAGTGGGGGGTCACATGGTACCGATACGCTGCAACCTACGATGGACACGTAAACACACAGTCAGTCAGTCAATCCGTCCGTCAATCAGTCAGTCAGTCAGCCAGTCAGTCAATCCGTCCGTCAATCAGTCAGTCAGTCAATCCGTCCGTCAATCAGTCAGTCAGTCAGTCAGTCAGTCAGTCAATCCGTCCGTCAATCAGTCAGTCAGTCAATCCGTCCGTCAATCAGTCAGTCAGTCAATCCGTCCGTCAATCAGTCAGTCAGTCAATCCGTCCGTCAATCAGTCAGTCAATCCGTCCGTCAATCAGTCAGTCAATCAGTAAGTCAGACAGTCAGTCAGTCAGTCAATCAGTCAGTCAGTCAGTCAGTCAGTCAATCCGTCCGTCAGTCAGTCAGTCAGTCAGTCAGTCAGTCAATTTGCCTGTCTGCTTGATTATCTTCTTGCTTCCATGACAGTCGTTTCCCGTGTCGTTTTTTCATTCGGAGAAAAATACAATAAGTCGCATCTTCGTCTTCTGTCTGTCCGTCCGTTTGTCTGTTTGTTCGTCTGTGTCCCTGTTCCGTGCTCTTCCCGTCTGCGCTGTCTGTTGAATCCCCAACGATGTACATGCCGAGAGATCTTTTTACAGAAGAGCTTTCTTGAGTCCCTCTCTGTCTTTCATGCAGCTGCCTTCAAGACGACGCAGAGTTTTCTTCAGAGTTTCCATGCACACCGCTCTCCATCTACGAGACGTCTGTGCGGAACTCCTTCCTCCTCGCGGCCCCCTTCCCGAGGACAGAAGAAGTCAACCTGACCGCTCGAGGTGACTGACAACCACACCAACGGGAAGCTGCAGTGGGAGACACGTGGAAACAATACTCTGCAAAGACGGACTGGTCAGTGAGTAAGTAAGCCAGCTAGCTTGCATTTTTGTCCTTCTGATTTTGTTTTCTGCCTCCTGTCTGTCTGTTCGTCTGTCTCTTTGTTCGAACAGGACAATGAAAAATAAATTTGTGTGTGTGTGTGTGTGTGTGTATGTGTATGTACGTATGGTTGTATGTATGTGTGTGTGTGTGTGTGTGTGAGAGAGAGAGAGAGAGAGTCGGAGTGAGTCAGAATGCGAGAATACATGTGTCTGTGTGCACCTCTTTTTTGCCACAACTGACCGCCTTCATGTGTGTCGGATGTCTGCCTGCAGGTACTCAGAGCGTCACCTCTTGAAGGCCTTGAGGTCGGAGTCCGTCAGGGGCCTCGCGGTGTTCCCTGCAGTGAATGTCTCTGAACAAATAAGGCAGTGATCCCTCCTGCAGGGCCTCTGAAGAGACCGCTGCTGAGAGCATGACAATGGTCAATCCACTGGAATCAGCATCATTTGAAGACTGCCCAACATCTGTCCGGGGACCTGCAAACGTGACGGAGAGTGAGGTGACGCCTTGCCTAACAAACGGTCAAAGTGCGTGCCGGCCTAGCTAGCAGTGTAACCCGGAAGTCTCTTCTCCTTCATCTTCGCCATCCCTCTTCATCCCCCTGGAAACAGGCACCCTGAGTGTGTCGTGCCGCCTGGAGAGCAAGGGCAAGGTCGACCAACAAGCTTCGAACATTCGTGCTTGTCACCATTGGCTGCAGACAGTCAAGGGGGCTGTCTGTAAGCGATGGGAGACCGCAAACAGCACTCAGGATCATGCTCTCTGGCCAAGAAAAGAAACTGTCTCCATCCACATTAACCCTCCAAACCCTTCGCAAACCTTCCCCCCCCCCTTCTCGGATACTGGAAGAGAGAAAGAGACTCGAGGATTCGTTGAGAGAGACGCACACACTAGGTTGAGCAGGAGCCCCATCGCTTCCCAAAACCCGCAGAAGAACCAGATGAGTTCAAAATCAATCCCTATTCTTCTAATTCAGTCTCAGGCATGCACATCTTCTGCAAGAAGATGGGCGAACGGGACAGGAACGCCCCTCCCGAAACCTTTCCCTGCTTCTGTCCTTTCCCCCACACACCCTTCCCTCCAGACGACACCCTCCGGTATCCCCCACCGCACTAAGGCAGTCTAAGCCTTTCGTCGTCTCGCCTGATCCCCCCCTTCCGCCTGTATCTCTCGGACGATCCACAAGACGGAACAGGGACTGAGAAACTAGAGAGGGGGTAGAAGTCCGTCCCCAAAGACTCGTCAACGTCAATCCGGGGACCCGCAAACATGACGGAAGAACGCCCCCCTGCCGGGTCCTCATTTCACCCTGTGTCAACTCACACAAGTTCCAGTGCCGTACGACCGCTCTTCTTCTCAATCCCCCCAACACAGTGTAACTCGGTCTCCCATACCACGCAATCTAATCCGAGCCCTACTCCAACGCCTTTCACCCCATCCTTTCCAGTTGCAGTGCCCTGAGGGTCGATAAGTAAAAAAGCGAAGATCCCACAACAAATCGGTGTTTCCGACAGTGATCATGCAGATGCAGAGACGTAACCCCTAGCGTAACCCTGAAGCCCCGACATGCAGTCGGCCCCTGTGGAGAAAAGTAGCGAGCAGAGTGCGGAATTGTACACCTTTGTTTGCCGAAGCAAGCGGCTGTGTAGCTGCAAGAGGCTGGAAACGAAGGGATGGCGAGGAATAAGTTTAACTTAGGAGGGAAGACCCCCACAGAGACGCACAAGGAGGAAGCGAAGAGACGCCCACGGAGACGCATTTCTCTTACCATTCTCTGTTTTCTTCCCCACTAGCTTCTTTGTTTTTTCATGCCCCTCATCCCCTCCTCCAAGACATGAAGAAGGAGGAAGCAAACGAAAATCGAATTACAGGAAAAATGATTAATGATAGCGTAGCGAAGAGTCATCAAGGAATGCGGCATGGAGAGGAAACAAAAGAAGAGAAAGAGGGAGACACATTCTTCTCACCAGCGTCTCTTTTCTTCCCCGGTCGTTCATGTCTTTGGGAGCGGGAGGCGCGGGGGGAGGGGCCGGGG
>JAHBMJ010002861.1:52028-94840 GCA_018398765.1 Chromera velia
GGGGTCAGGGGCATGACGACATCTTGGATGCAAATCTGGGCGGGGGGCTAGGCGGGGAGCAGGTAGGGGAGTGACTTATGGAAGGGAAGAAGCGCGGAGCCCTATGAAAAGCTTTCGGAATTTATAGGCCGAGGCTTTTTCGGGAGACTTGACGTATGACCTAGCGTGTGACTGACTCTATGACTGACCGAAAGACTGACTTTGATGCAAGTTTCACCATGCATGAGAACGGCCTTAATTTAATCTCTACATCGTCCAGTTCTAAGTCAGATGAACATTGACTTTCTTTTTTTTTCTCATTTTAAATATAGTAATTCAATTTACGTTTATAAACAAAAAAAAAAATAGGGTAAATTCTATTTGTTTTTTTTGTATTGGTCCCCGAGTGCCAGCGAGTGGCTAGCCTGAGTCATGGCAGTTATATTATCCTATGACATAGCGGGAACTCGATAGCGGAAATGAGAGCGGGAAGGCTTAGCCTATAGCTTTGCGTATGCCTGAGCGCAGAACCAATCAATAATGTTTTTTAAGTTGACGAATAAATTTATAAATTATATGATTCTAAATTTCAACTTAATGCAATATTTAAAAGTTAAAACTTAAGCTAAAACTTAAGTTACATAACCGATTTTTTACTTACTAATGATCACATTGTTCATCATTACACTGATGATTACAGATTTTTTACTCTAGCAATTGTCATGTTGTTTATCGTACACTGATTTGGAGTCTAGTCATCTTAGACTTATCTAAGCAGCTAGCTAAGCAGCTCGCTAGGCAGCTAACTAAACGAGGCGTAAGTATTTTTTTCTTAGTTTTTTTTTTTTAGTCTTTCTTTCTTGAAACGGGGAATAGAAGTGAATAAAAGGATACGGGGGTGTCTTTCTTTGGTTCTCCTTCCTTGAAACAACACTGAACTGTGTGACTGAAGAACATGCGATCATTCATAGAGGACATTGACACAGACGGGGGTGCATGAGCACGCTGCACACAAGGAGCAGAACAGAAAAAGAAGGCAAAAACAACTGCAGGCGTATTCGACTCCCCTCCGTCCAACGATCTGACCATTCATTACTGAATGCATCTGGCCAGCAACATCAGGGTGGCTGCGTTTCACCCAGTTGGATGTGCATCTATGGGTACATACGTCCGCTCATTCAATACATGATCATAGGAATCAAAAAACGAAAGTCGCAGAGGTAAGACTTGCATGCGCCGACCTACACACCGAACATTCACTCACCCCTAGTTTCATTTGATCCCACCAATGTACAACCCCCTCTCACCCAAACGCAAGCACAGGCTCACAGGAAGAGAGTGAGACAGAGAAAGATCATGCAACAAAGGCGGCTCTATGCAGTCCCTGGGAGGCCTCCTAGCCTCTCTTCATACGAATTGCAATTAAGAAACCCTCTGCATCCCCTCATCGCGATAGGACGCCCAGACTGAAAAAGCGGAAGTCTCAAGTCAGACGCGAGCAAACTGAAAAAAAAAACAACGAGACAAGACAGAAAGCACCTGCATGAAGTGCCGAGACGGAAAAAAGAAAGTACAAACAATCAACTCCCAACCAGAGGCCTCTTGGCAGGGAAACGGATTCTCAACGCTCTGCCCAAGGGGCCCTCCACCACACATTTCTGCCAGAGGATCAACGCAATTGCGTTGGCAATCACCAGAGCTGCCAGCCCCCCCCTAGTTTCTACCCCCATGCTGATGTCACTAGGTGGATTTCCAGCCTCCTGATACCCCTTCCATGCAGGAGACACTGTCCCTGCTGCGTTGTAGTTCTCCGTCGCCATATGGAACAGACGCGTCGCCGCATTTGACGGCGAGAGAATGAGGAAGAGAGTGAAACCGAAAAGAATCAGACCGAGAACAAGAACAGGCAGGCTCTTGAAAACCGACTGACGGAATTCATAACCGAACGAGAACACAACTGCCCCCGTCACAAACTGTGCATAAATCACCGCGAACAACGTAGAGGCCTCCCAGTTGTCTGACAACGTCCACCACTCAAACCCATTCGAGTACTCTGTGGGGAAGCGGATATAGTTGGGTGCGTTCTGAATGAACGACAGTGCACCGGCAAGGAAGGCCAAATCGATGATCCACATTCCCAAAAGGGACCACACAGTGATGCTCCCCAGAAGGGCGCTTGTGGGCCGATTGTCCTTCGCAAGACGGTCACGTGGTCCGACAACGGACATGACATACGACAGACCGAGCACCGCAACTCCGTCGATCATGATGTACGCCATCTGACACATGAGGACTCCAAACCAGAACGAGCAGATCTTCAGGACGGAGAACAGAAGACCGTACAGAACAAGGAACTTGTAACACGACAGAGAGGTCTGAAGTGCACATCGACCTTCTTTCAATACAGTCACAACGTCACACACGCTCTTGTTTCGTGCAGTGAACGGAGCGACTGCCGAAGCCTCTGCTGCCGACAACGCAACCCCACAATGTGCCTTCCTAAGTGCCCCACAATCATTCCCCCCGTCCCCACACATCCCAACAACCAACCCCTCGGCTCTGTAAAGTTCGACTGCCTCAATCTTCTGTGCAGGAGACATACGAGCAAGACAACGCAGGCCAAAAAGCAAAGGACTCCCTACTCCCAAATGACCCCCTTTTCTCAATACTGCAAATGCCTTTCCTGTTGCTGCCAGCTCAAGGCTCTGTGCCTGCATGAGTGCAGCCACGCGAGGACCCCCACGGAGCCCCTTCACCTCCTCTGCCGCACACGCGACCCTCGATCTCATGGCCTCCTCCACCTCCTGGGTGGTCCAGGGGGCTGACGCAGGGTTTCTCAAACTGCGCCACATGACCTGAGAGGTCTCCCCCCCTCCAGAGGTACTCTGAATCTCTACATCTGCAAGCAACTGCTCCCAATGCATACCCCCCTTCTCCTCCTCTGTCTCCTCCCCCCCCTCTGTCAATGAAAGAGGACCCCACAGCTTTGCTTCTCCGGCAATGAACGCCCCACAGAAGGGCGTGTCTCCAGTAATCATCACAGGCCTCACCCCCGCCTCTCTCATTTCTCGAATCGCACCTGCTGTGTCTGGTTTCAATTCATTTCTGAACAAAAGCAACCCTCTCCAGGTCAACCCCTGCTCTGCCTCATCTCTGCCCATACCTTCTGCTGCTGTGACACACTCTCTGCGGGAGCGTGTGATGCCATCGGTGCGAGATGCGAGGGCAAGCACGTAACATCCCCTGAGGGCAAAATGACGGAACGACTCCTTTGCACCCTCGGGGATGCTCTCTGGAACACACGCTGCCGTGACAGCCTCATAAGATCCCTTACAGTACACTTCCAACTTCCCCTTCCTGCTCTGCTGCTGGGTCTCCGACTGCCCCCCAGAGGGGACAAACACAGCGACACTCATGGTCATGCGTGCATGGTCGAAATCCCACCTTCTGAGTACAGTCAGGGTGGTGCTGTTGGGAAGAGACACCTCAGCCACCCCCTCCCCTCCCCCCTCTCTGCATGGAAGCAGCTTCCCCCCTGTAGAAGCAAACATCTCCCTCTCCACTTCATTTCCTACCAGAGCCTCCTTCCCCTTCGGTCCCCCCACTTCTTTTGGGTTCTCGAGTGACGCCAAAGAATGGCAACACGAAAGGCCGCGGTACATTTCAGGACCCATTGCCTCCACTGCCCCCTCCTCTGAGGGCGTCAGAATTTTGCCGGCAGGTTCGGGTTCCTGTGGGGTGACGGGGCGGAAACGGACAACGGCCCCGAGGAAGTCCAGGCAGTCCTTTGTCAATGTCCCCGTCTTGTCAAAGCAGAACACACGGACTTTACCACTGATGGCAATTCGTCCGGGGTTCACACACACAATGCCTGCCTGCTTAAGTCTGGCACTGCTTCTGATCTGCCCCACAACCAAGGCGACGGGGAGAAGAGGGGAGAGAATCTGGGAGACGGTAAACGCTCCGTAGGTAAAACGAGTGACCCAGAATGCAGGCTGGCCACTGCTCAACTGAAACCAAATGGCCAGTGCAAAGTTCACAGCTCCGTAAAGCAGCAGAAGGATGAAGACCAAGGGCAGCTCTCTATCATACTTAAACCTGAGCCTCTCGGGGAACAGCATCGTTGCAAGGAGTTGACCCTTGCTGCTCTGCATTCCTGTGGCCACTGCCACTGCTGTGATCTCACCTGGACGGTCTGTTTGCCCCTCATCCCCCCCCGTGACTTGCATCACGTCGGTGCCTGCGAACAGCAGATGCTTCACGCACCTCTTGTTCGTCAGACTGAACGCATCCCCCGACCCCCCTCCCCCCTCCGTCTCTACGTGCGTCTTCTGGACAGGACGAGACTCCCCAGTCAGAGCAGACTCGTCAACCACAGCACTGCCAGACAGGACGGCCAAGTCACAGGGGACGGGCCAGCGGTTCCCCTGCAAGGAGAGAACAGAGCGCGCAGTTGCACACAGGAATCCACATACACAAGCTGAACTCGCGTTGCACCTCTCTTCGAATCAGTCGTCAGAGAGGAGCGAAAAGCGACACCCGACAGACAGACAGATAGTAAAAAAAAACAGAGCGGGAGGATGGATTTTCTTTCCCCACACAGAGAAGGGCCGACCTCGACTTGTGCAGAGTGCGACTCCAGACAGAAAAGAGAAGATTCCTTCCGACTGACTGACCGATACTGCCACAACGTCTCCCGGAACGATGTCCTTCGAGGACTTTTCAGTCCACTTCCCCTCCCTCTTCACTCGCACTGTCGCCTCAAAAGCCGTGATTTCCGCAAGTGCCACCTGACCAGCCCTGCACAAACACAGCCACACGGAAGTGTTCTCTTGACTGCTCTTTTGGACCTCGAGTGTTCGTTGAAGGACCATGGCTCTTCGCAGTCGCACGCACACACACACACACACACACACACACACAGAGAGAGAGAGAGAGAGAGGGGCTGCGGGGGGCAGTCACACCGAGCCAAGGAAAGTGACGGATTTTGAAGATACCAGCCCACAAGCATACAGAGAGGTACATTCACAAAACCAGAATCGAAGTCGGTTCTCTTCATGCACCCAAGAGATCCCCCCCCCCACCCGTCTACAATACTTCTCTGACAGTTGAGTCGACCCACCTGCGCACGACCATTTTGGCGATTGCAGCGATCATGGCCACCCCCAGCAGCAGAGCTCCCACGAACAGGTAGGAGGCCCACAGCCAGATGATGTACATGATCAGCTGGTAGACGTAGAAGAACTGAGAGAGCTCGTTCTTGATCAACTCAACCACGGAATCCACCTTGAAGGGAATCTCGTTGGGTCCCACCAGGGCGAGAAGATTCTTCGCCTGCTCCTCTCCTCTGCCGCGACTTGCGGCAAGGAGGGCTGCAAGAAAGAAAGGGGGAGGAGAGTCTCCAAAAGGATGACAAGCGATGAGAAGAAAAAACACTCACGCGTTCATCCAGTCCCAAAGAGGAGAACAGAGACCGAGGCAGTGGACGCAACAGACAGAGACAAACACCAACTCTGCGACCCCACATGAAAGCCCCCCACCCACCTGCACATGTTGGAGGCACCTGCACCTGTGCGATCTTGAACGTGGCCTCTCCGTCTCTGCCTGAGGTTGGCTCCTGCTGACTCTGCTGTTCAGTTCTTCCCTCTGTCTCCTCTCTCTGCTCCCCCTCAGTGAAGCCCTTCTGTTCTTTCCAGAGGACAAACCTCTTGCCTTCGAACAGGAAGAAACGGAGACGGTGACCGGGAGCAACTCCCTCCTTCTCAACTTCCCCCCCCACCTGTGGCGGTGCCGGTCCGTCTGCTGTGACTGCAGCTTTCGAGAAGGGAAGAACGACAGAACAGACCTTCATGGTCTCCTGTCTGACCTCCTCTCTAGCCGCGAGACGCGAGGCAAAAGCCTTCAATCGGCCCTTCATCCCCTCCGGACACACTTTGATTAGCCATCCGAGGACGGCCCCTGCAAACGATGTGTGCTCCACGTCCGTCATCTCTGTCTCTTCCTCCTCCTGGTCCTCTTCTGTCTTCTTCCCCACTCCCTGCACTGTCACCTTCACGTGCGTTGCCCTTGCAGGCTTGCACTTCATACGGAAGAAATTGACAAGGGACTTTCTGAGAAAGAACCAAGTGGACATGTGGGCAGAGGCCAGAACCCAGGTGGCAAAGAAGAGCTCTGCGTTTTGTTCGAAAGAACCGAACATGGAGTAACTGCCGTAGAAACACAAGTTGTCGGCACCAGAGACCTGCATTTTCATGACATGGACACAGCCAGGAGAAAGCTGGAGCTCGGCATTCTGACGGCATGTACCGATGATGCCTTTCTGTCTGTTCGACTTCGGTCCGTCTCTTCTTTTTCTCTCCTCTGTCTCTCTCTCTCTCTCTCTCTCTCTCTCTCTCTGTGTGTGTGTGTGTGTGTGTGTGTGTGTGTGTGCGTACGTGCGCACGTGCGAGAGAGAGAGAGTGAGAGAAAGAGAGGGGGGGTGTGCACGCGTGTGAGTGTGACGAAGGATGGGTGAAAGACTCTGTGAGTATCAGTGAGTCGTGAGTGCTTGCGCTGTGTCAGTGGGAGAGGCAGACTCGCTTGGCGCAGAGACGTTATGGAGAAGTAAAAGGTCAGTAGCACGCAGACAGGGAGGATCCGATGGAAGGAACGAGAAGCAATGGGCGCTCCAAACTTCCCACGGGGGATAGTAAGGTTATACGTTGGAGAGCACATCACCACGTTCAAATGCTAAATATGAGGAGAGGCAGTTAGCAGGGCTTGGCACACCGACCTGGCAGCCATCATAGTATCCGTAGATGAGAATGAGGAACAGCACCGCCCACATAACGAACACCCCCATCCACAGCCAGTTGACTGCCTTCCCGAAGAGACAGTCCTCGTAGTGTTCCAATTCCGTCTCTCCCATCTTCCTCACACCCGTCTCCCCCTCAACCTCGACAGGAGAGTCTCTGAACGTCAAAGTGAACGACTGGCTTGACACCACACCCTGCACCCCTCCACAAAAAGAGAGTCCAGAGGAGATGGAAGAGGAAGATGACGGAGAGATTTCCGGATGCGTCCTCTTCTTCGTTACTCTGGCCTCGCCCAGTCTCTTCCACACATACCAGCATCCTGTAGCAATAAGGACAATCAGGATATACCCCACCAGCACCCAAGTGAAGGGGGAAGTCTTCAGATCAGGAACAGCAATCTCGCACCCAGGCGTCTCCTGCAGAGAGCACACACGGATGCACACACATATCACCCATTCATCCTTCATCTGCCGGCAATGCACCCCTAAGCACTTTCTCCTCCACTCACCGAGCAGAGCGCCGGTCCCGTTGGGTACTTGCCCATCGTTCTATCGGTTGATATCTCGTTCGACCACGATGTAACTCCACACAAAACGGATCTCACAAACAAGACAGAAAGTCGAAGATCAATGTTATACAGCGTTTGACAAGCTAACAAAGCAACCGAGTGCAGGGAAAAACCAAGAGACGAGTTGCGACGATCAAATCGAAGAAGTGGATCACGAAAGTTGGGCAACGAGACGTGAAAAAGTGAAGCGATTCGGGCGCGTGGAATGATCTGAACACACAAAGGTCAGGCACACGAATTACCCACGAAAGACTTGAGAAGTCAAGTCCTTAAGAGGTGCGCCGCGCCCCGCGCCCCACAATGAGATCCGAGCCGACGCGCGAAGCGCACCGTTCGCGGGCCGTCCACGTTTCGGGTCGGTCCCCTTAGACTCCCCTAAGCCCTGGGCCGGGGCCCGCGGCTACGCACTCGAAAAAAAAAGCAACCAAATTTGTTTAAAAAAAACTCGCAACTGTTGCACAGACTGAGCAACAGAATCTTTTG
Organism: Chromera velia; assembly: GCA_018398765.1. Taxonomy (NCBI): domain Eukaryota; family Chromeraceae; genus Chromera; species Chromera velia. The sequence goes on from JAHBMJ010002861.1 coordinate 59,853, forward strand.
AACAGATCTGCTGTCGATCTATGTCGATCATGACAGTGGAGTTGAGATGAGTTGAGAGAGAGGAAGGCTGCTTTGCAGGTCGACTGCTACAACAAGGACTCACAGGATCTCCTCGACTTTCTCTACAACAACTGGGCGAAAATAATCGCTGCTGGTGGCCTCCACTCCCCCTACCGGACATCCAGAGTCCGGCCTGGAAAAAATGGTCCGTCCCGTCTCTCCTCTCTCCCCCCCCCCCTTTCCCCTCGGGTAGCACCCCGGGTGACCAAAGCCCCAGAGCACACTGGGACACAAAGCAAATCAATCATCCACAATTCAATGTTCATCAAGTCACATATCCCCCCATACAACCGGCCTGCTTGCTCGTGCTTGCCCTGCCCACCTGCATTTCCCTCCTTTTTGATTTCTCCTTCCACTGCACCTTTCAACTCAACGCCCAGCCTTCTTATTTAGAGATACCTTCTTTCTCCAAAAAGACTCCCGTCTTCTTGTGAACATAGGCAATCATTTCTACAAGCATGGCAAAAGCAGACTTCCTGTCAGTCAGCGTCCCCATTTCTATATCTTCAGCTGCCATTCGCACATTATGGCATCCAACACCTCTTACGACTCTTCTGTCTGCTATCTCTGGAGGTTGTAACCTGAAAGAAACGCCTCAAACGAATAAACAATAACTCCACTGTCTGCTGATGGAGGGGGTGCTTGCCTTCTGTGTCTGTCCCTGTGACACCCACTCTTTCGCTTTTCGTGATCGGTGGCTGTGTGCATGTGTGCATGTGTGCCTGCGTTTGCAAGGATGGAGTCGTTGTATGCCCTCAGCCCGTCTGTCACTGCGTGAGTCAGCGGGTTCCATGAATCAATCACAAACCCACTCAGGGTCTGTGCGTCCCGTTCGCTTACTTCGCCGGCTCTCCAGGATCTTGTACTCGATTTGTTTTGTCTGCATATCTTGACCAACACACACCCAGTGCTCGACGCGCGATTGGTCTTTTACTCGAGTGCCCGTGGCATGTGCCAGTTGCTCTTTCTCTGCCCAGTGCTTCTGCAGCACGGCTGCAAAACACACGCAACAAAATGTCTGACTGTGTGTGTAGATATACATGCATGGAGGTGTCTCTGTTGCTGCCTAGGGGGGGGCACTCTGGAAGGTTATGGTAGATTTTGAGCCCAAAATAACATAAAATATGAACAACAACAGATTTTTACGAGCCAGTCCGGCAACTTGGAGCTCCGCCTTGTCAAGTTACGTCAAAATCTGGTGTTTTTGAAGTGTAAGCTACGTGGTTACTTTGGGTTACCCCCTTTTTATCTTTATCATACAAAGAGGTTATAGGTTACCCGGTTACGAGCATTTTAACCTCAGTAACCGACCAAATTTTTAATTTTTAAAAACATTCAAAATGATGTTTAGAACACGTTTGAATGCTTTTTGAGGGAGGTTACTTCATTTTTGAGGGGGGTCAAAAAAGGTTATGGGTTATCCAATTACGGGGGGTTTGGGGGCAAAATGAGTGTGACACATCATTTTTCATCATTTTTGACCATAACCTGAATTGTTTAACAATCCTGAAGCTAGTTTTATGAGTAATCAAACGTAACTAATCGATTAGCACCACTTTTGACTGATGGTTACATATTATACATTGTAGGGGGGGGGTGTAGGGTCAGTAACCATGGTGTAACCGGCTGAAGTGCCCCCCCCTAGGTTGCTGCAGCCGCAGAGAGAGCAAAAAGAGAGCTAGTAAGCGGGGAGGAGGGAGAGAGGGCTTCATTGAGGTTCTCTGGGGTGTTGAGGAGGAGGAAGAGTCTGGTAAGTCCATCTCTTCACTGACCTTCATCAAAGATAGCCATTCCAAGACGAGCTTTCTCAGGGTCGCTCCCGTCCTTCTTTGCCCACCTTTTGTGCTCCAGCTTCTCTCCAGCATTCACCTCCACCACTCCGTGTTTGGATTCTTCAGACAGGCTCAGTCCTCCCAGAAGAAACCGCTCTCCGTAATTGACTTTCTGCTCTTTACACTTTTGCTTGAACTTTCAATCACTTTGTAGAACTTTTGTACCTGCTTCACGCTGAAGGTGAAGCTTAGAAAGTTTGGGTCTGCAACGATATCATAAGCCAACTTGGGGGGGATTGAAAGAGAGAAAAGATATAAAAGAGCGACCTTTCTTGCCAAAAGAATGTGGCAGTCTCTATCATCAAAGCCCGAGCCAGCATGAAAAAAATATTTATTCCTGGTTCTTCACTCTGAACACCATCCATTGCATATCTCCTCATCTCTCCAGAGTTTAAATTAATTTGACGTTCGGATCCCCCCCTAGGTGCATAGATGCAAGTGAAAGCGGTGGCAATGGGCCTCCACAGCATCAACAACTGCACAAGACCCTTCCATCCTCTTCCACTCGCACAGGCACCTGCAAGCAGCATCGCGAAGAAAAGAAATGATCACAGAAGGACCAGATTCATATCATTGTTTACTCCAGAACGCGTCCACATGCAGTATCATATTGTTACTGTGTATCATGCCTTCACTTGTCTTCTGTGTATGAATAGTTGCAGCTCAGTTTTGACGCACTACAGGGTACACACTTTTGGAGGTGGGGAGAAGGTCCTGTGGACGAAAGCTCATATAGACTCACTGATCGAATAAGCAGGTGACTTGGGGATTCCCCAGTGGGCATTTCAGGGGCTCTCCATCGCCCTCCCACCGACAACGCCTGCAGACATCGCAAAGTGTCGTCTGCTGAGCGATGGCCCCATACATTCGACTGACGACTTCATTGAAGAATACTTCATTGACGACTTCATTGAAGAATTCGACGCCGATTGTTAGAGAAAGACCCCAACCGCAAGAGATCAGAGACTAAGTCTCAGGTGGCCGTGCTAGCTACAACTCTGATGTACTTCGAGAAGTTGAGGGAGTTTAAGTTGATTGAGGAGCGGAAGATCAGTGACTGGCATCGATCAGTGAGCGTGCATCTTCATTGGCTCCTATATTTGTTCCGTCCAATCAACGCGGCGAAAAAAAACATGCACAGAACAAATAAGAAAAGAGGCCTGATAAAACCCCGAAAGCTGTCATCACTTGAGCACTTGCGAGGGACTGCAAAGAGTTCAGGATCCCATCTTATATTTGTGTGCCTGTGGATCTCCCTCGCACAAGCGTGCATTCCTCACGTGGTCTGCTTTAGGACCTCTCCAAGTGCCAACATTCTTTTCCTCTGTAGTTTCCTTTTCTGCTGTTTTTGTGAGTGTTATTTCTTTTTCTGTAGTAAGTGGCATATCATACATGCCTTTACGCCAATTAACGAGCCGTACACTTCCCTGTTGAATTCTCTGTACAGTGGATGCCAACCGAGAATTTGACTGGCACAACCGACGGATCAGTATCATCCCAGCAAAACGCAATGAGATCTTAAAGAATCTTTCTCCTGCAGTAATTTCTCACTCTCCATGAAGGTCAGGCAGTGATGCACGGTGACGCGCACTCATGAACACTGAGTATTACTTTCACTGTATGTACTCAATTGTTCTCAAAGATCTTGTATTCGAAATTGTGGCTGTCCGCCAGTAGTCAATCACTCTTTCTACGATCAAGATACGCAACAATCCTTCAAAAACCCACCAGGGCTGGACCTTTTCTTTGTCAACAATTTTTATTGCGTCTCTATTTATGTCTTTCCTATCTGAACGTGTCTGAACGACCCTGCCCTCTGATAGCTGAGAGAAACATCGCTCTATTCTTGCCACGTCTTTTTTCTGCTTATTCTGCTCACGTGCATGCTTTCTCAACAAATTCTGTAGCATGTCTGCTTTGATTAATTGATTGATTGGTTGGTTGATGATATAAAAATGTGCCTTCCTTCTTTGCTTGGCTTCCTTGTTCCTGCTTTGCAGCACCAGAGCATCTCCTTCGCTTTTGTTCTGACAGACAGACACGAGCATCGAACAACGGAAGGAATGCACAAGGGTGGAGGGGCAGATTGAAGGACCCGAGTCATGTAGGTGGGGACCTTCAGTCTATCCCTTCAGCAATCCTTCCGTAGAGCTCTGTGAATGGAATGTACTCGATTCGCGCGCTTCTTATTCCAAGTTCCAGGTCCCCCTCTCACCCAATGCATTTCTGATCTTGCTGTCATGAGTGCCCTTATCAGAGTGGGTAGAAGTACATCAAGGAAGAGGTGTCTCTGTCTCCCTGTCTCTCTATCCAGCGCCTTCCAGAAGATACGACCCCGGTACCGCTACTTGATATCTTAACCAGGGGAATCCCTGTGCCGAACCTGGATCTTTTGACGCCCTCCCCCGGAATTCCCGTCAACCCCCCATGGCTGCTTTCACGCTGGCCTCAGGGTCAGTATAGCCCTCATTTGCTTCTCCTTTCCTGCTTTGTCTGATCTTCTTTTGCCCTGGAATGTTCTCTGATACATAAGCCTAAGAGGCTCCACCGTTCTACTGACGTGTCCATTGATTCCTACATTGATGAATAAATATATTAATATATTAGATATTATTTATTTTGAGCAAGTGTGTCGTTCGAGTATAAACTTCTTCATCATGTTTCACTTCTTGGCTCTAGCTCTTTTTTTTCTCCCGTTCCCCAACCCGTTTATCTTTGCTCGTCCATGCCTTTGTCATTCCTTCTCAGTATGCTAGCTCCGTTCGTGCCATCTGAATCCTGTATGCTTAAGATTCTTGTGTTGTTTGCTTGCTCACATTTCCTTGTACTTGCCCTCGTTTTCTTCATGCTCCCTGCTCAGCTTTTTCTTATTCTCTCCTGTGCACCCTCCATCTCTCTTTGCTTGACTCCCCCATGCTTTGGCCCGATCGGTCATCTTAACACGGCATACAGCTGACCCATGGCCAGATGTTTGAGCTGAAAGAACGAAGCAATCGGAGGCTTGCCGGCTGGCGTCTTTGCTGGTAAACGCTGGTGAGAGGCCTCTTCCCTTCAATGACTAACATATTTCATACTAATTCGCGCGCGGTCGATCTTATCAACTACTGATTATAATGCTCTTGAGGTCTAGAATGCTGCTGCTACAGTGGTGGCTTTTGGCTTTGCCTCTCAGCTACAACTGCGCTGCATGCTCCTTGCTGTTCTTCTCATTCCCTCCTTCTTTCATGGTCTTGGGGATACCTTTTTTGCACGCTACTTAGGTCTATGATTTCAAACGCTTCGCCTGCTGACCGCATCAGCTACTTGCTGGTTGTATTTCACTCAATCTTTTTTCTGTCTAGTGATCAGCTTTTCAGCAGCTCCCAGTTTTTCTGTGTCGTGCTGATTGTGCTTTTGCACTCCATTGTCTGCTCCATTTGAAGAGAATGCTTGTGCGTTTCTGCTATTGCTCACTATCTGAGTGCCCTAGCTCTTCCGCTGCTCTCTCTCCCTTCCCCTGCGTCTTGTGCTCAGGTCCTGCCAACGCCAAGAGGGTGCCAAAGAGGCGAATATAAGCAAAAGGAGTGTAGACAAATGCTCTTTTTTCTGTGGGGGACGAGAAAGCAAACATTGTTCAGGTTTATATGAAAACAATTTGAAAAGAAAGAGTAATGCACGTAGATTGAGAGACCCTCCAAAAACCAGATAAAATCACTGCTTTCCTTTCTTGTACTCGTAAAACATTTTCCTTTCTCTCTATGAATTTGTATCAAGGAAAAACTAGGAAACGCTGGAGGGAGAAAAGAAGAGATATGTGCTCTCTCTCTCTCTCTCTCTCTCTCTCTCTCTGTGTGTGTGTGCGTGACGTTCGTCTGCATAGTCGCCGATATGCTCCTACACATCTTTCTTTTTTTCTGACGATACTGCAGGTTGTTCCAGTTCCCATGTAGACCTCGGCGCGGTCAGTCATTCTTGTGTGACTGCTCGTGGTATAGGGGTTCACCATTGTCTGTGTCTTGGCTCCCTTCTTATCGTTTTTGAAACTTTCTTTCTCTCTTTTTCTCTTTCTTTCTTTCTTTTTTTCTTTCTTTCTTTCTTTCTTTCTTTCTTTTTTTCTTTAATTCTTTCTTTCTTTCTTTCTTTTTTTCTTTTTTTCTTTCTTTCTTTCTTTCTTTCTGTCTGTCTGTCTTTCTTTCTGTCTTTCTGTTTTTTTTTTCTTTCTTCCTTTTTTTCTTTCTTTCTTTCTTTCTTTCTTTCTTTCTTTCTTTCTTTCTTTCTTTTTTTCTTTCCTTTCTTTCTTTCTTTCTTTCCTTCCTTCCTTCCTTCCTTCCTTTCCATCAGGTTTTATTCCTTTCCTCCTGGCCTTCTCACTTCCCTTTCCTGATTCCAGTGTATGTACATTCATTCGATTGAATGGTAGACTGTTTGGGGAAAACATTCGTATGTGTGGCAGACCTATCTTTGTATTGATGGAAACGTTCGTCTCTCATATGTATAGATTATGTTTCCTCCTCCTCCGCTTCTTCCTCCTCTTCTTCCTCCTCTGCGGTTGGAGGGAAGAGGGGCATCGAGGTGAGTTTAGCCTCTCTCACTTCTTTTGCATTCCTTTAATACACAAACAACCATGAACAGAGAGACAACCGGACATACACACATACATACATGCAGACAGGCAGGCAGGCAGCCACTTCATGTATAATGATGGACGGTCGATCAGCAAAGAAGAAGCAAAAAGAAGAAAAATAAAAATAGGACAGAAGAAAGGAAGGAACGGAAGGAAGGAAAGAAGGAAGGAAGGAAGGAAGGAAGGGAGAGACAGAGCAAGAGGACAAAGCGGGAAGACATGCAAAAAGCAACTTGTAGGAGTGGAGGGAGGGAGGCAAGTAGGAAAAAAGAAACTGTTTAAGGATAACCATAAAATCAAGAGAGAAGAAGGGCCAGATGAAGCGGTCACTTGTTTGCTGTGGGTGTTTCTTAGTCAACTCCTAACGCACATCTATTTAATTTGAGCATCTGTTTTTTTTGTCTCGATCGCATATCTTTTCAATCTTTTTCGATCGCTTTGTAACGAAGCAAGCTGAATGAGCGATTCTGGAAAGCTCTAAAGCAGTCACGCTGCATGAATCAATTTGTTTGTACTTGAATATTTTGAGATTTTGTTTCAGTCAGTGCCTTTGTACCTCTTTCTTTTCACTTGTCCTTACCATGTGCGTTGATAGATGTGGGTGTGGGATCCCCTCTGTCTCTCTCCGTTCCCTCTTTCTTGCTACGTATGTTCAGACGGAGGTCGAGGCAGACAAAAAAGAGAAGGGGGCCAGCAAAAACAAGAAGGCCAAGAAGAAGCAGGAGGACCTGAAGCCACCTGAAGCTAAAGGAAAACCCCTCAGGGTATGTGTGCAGACCGAGCAGAAAGATTATGCACAGAAGCTTGCAACCTCAATTTGAGTCATTCGTTCCCGCATGTGTTCATGAACTAGCTGTTGTGCTTTGGTATCCTCTTGAAGGTCTCATGCGTGTCTGTCAAATCCTCTCAGGATATAAATATAGGAAAGAAACGCTGTGCATGTAAATTGAATCGTGTATCCCTCTTTTGATTCATGTATATTTGTGTCGATGGATATACTTGAAGCGTGACGCGCCACACAATACACATATATACATACAGCACACACAGTCATCTCACCTCAAACAACTGCCAGAGACACCTTAGCTAAAGATGACCACGGAAACAAATTGAGAAGCGTTATGGGCGGGCAGCTGGCAATTGCGGATCCTTCTCTTTCTTTAAGGCAGCAGGTGGCAAGCATACGTCTTTCGATTCTGGATGCATTGCCGAGGGAGACGGAGGGGGATATCATATGTACAAACTTTCCCACAGACGTCTCAATCACTCACTCTTAGCTGGAGGCACAAAAGAAAGAAGAAGACAAGAGAAACAAACACATGGATCGAGGAGAAAGGGCGTATGGGGAGACGCACGAGCGTGAGAAAAAGAGTGGGAGCAACAGTTGATAATCTTTCCTTCATGTGGCTGTGCGTGAGGAACAAAGCAGCAAAGATGGCCACCAGATGGACCATCCATAACAGGTCAGTGCCGCAACGCATTCTCCCCTTGCTGTTGTACACAAAGGGTCTGGTAGCTGCTGTTTCCGTCTAATCGTGCTGAGGGGTCCATTCGGCACTTCTCGGAGGCAGATTTCAAGTAAGATCCGATCAAGGATGATACAACAGTTGAGGGAGAATTGCATGTTAGAAGGGCCAAACCTCTGCCCCCCCCTGCTTTGTTTTGTTTATGTGCATCCGTGTATGTTCAATATTCATAAAAATACTTCCATAGGAGTTGGCTTTGAATGAGAAAGAGTATGCCTTCTCATATTCCTGAGGCGAGGAAAATGTGAATGTGTGATTCATTACACTGTCAACTTGTCAAATCTCTGTGCGCCCTCTTCCCTTGTCTCCCCCCTCTGCTTGTTACTCTCTCCCCTCCCAACCCATCGACGGATTCTCTGCATTGATGAGCGACGCGCGCTCTCTGATGGATCGAGGCCGGCACACCACTGCAACCACTCGAGGAGACCGAGTGCGGGGGCCTCTGGAGCCGTGCCGAGCTGATCCGTCTGTGTGGAGCGATAGCAAGAATTGATGGAAAAACGTGCAAAAGAACAAGCAAATACATAAGAAGTCAGTGACTGTATGTACAGCACTTTGCAGTCTTGCTCGGAAATGGTTGGTCGTTCATCTTTTTTTTTTGCTCTACTTCCCGTCCTGTGCTCTGTTTAGAGCAGCAAAAAAGAAAAAAGCTGCTTTTCTTACTAGTGTGTGTAATTGGACTGTTAGGTGAATCATCTGTGGAAACCTTCCTGAATCTGCTCTTAGACTGATTGTAAATGCACTTTCCATTTCTCTGTTCTTCTTCGTTTTGCAGGCTCTCTTGCCCATCCGATGCATTTGCCTGCTTGGTGGAAGAGCAACAGAAAACGGAGAATCCTATTCAGGGGTGCTGCCAGCTTTTCTCCGGTCCCAGCCGCTGCTCGCCTCTCTGACACAAAAACGCTAACAAGAGAGAGAGAGAGAGAGAGAGAGAGTCAAACTCTAACTCTAGTCTTTGAAAGGTTCTGAGACCAAACAAAGGTGTTTCTGGCATTTCATCACTAATCTTACCACCAACACTCACACCGTGAATGACATTGCATGGTGTGGCTGTTCATTAGCACCATATTCTGATGAAACCCCCTCAAAGATCCGCGTAATGGTCAAACCATTTTGTATATTAGTTGTCTGCTCCCTGTGTGAGTTTCCCTCTGCAGCAGCGCAACCCAAAACCTCGGCGACGACGTGAATACGCCCTTCCAGGCTTTCCTTTGTCAATCATCGATTGAAAAATTCTGTGCGAACGGTAAAAGACGCTTGTCTGCTTTCTTCGTATATTTCATACCTCTTCTTATTTTGCACGTCTTCATTCTTATTCTGACTGCTTATCTACCTTTCTGGCCACAGTCATTTCTGTTAGATTTAGGTTGATCTCAACCCGTCCATTCATTTATCCATCTGCGCATATGTCTGCCTTTCATTACTTCTCTTTTAGACGTTTTTGCCTAATCGATTTCTGTGCGTCTTTTCACTTGCTTTTCTTTGCAGGGCACATACAGAATCCAGAATTTTGTCTACACGGAAGAAAACGACAGAAAAATTTTCAGCCTGAGGTGGAGATCATATAACTACATCCGTCTCCAGCAAGTTGCTGGAAAAAATTCTAAATTTGAAGTTGAACAATTTAAAACTGTCCTACTTCTGTTGATTTGCCGGCAAGTTGTGAAACGCTAGATCAACGCCTATTGTGAGGTCCATACAATGGCGATAGCGTACTATGATAATGATGATGATGTCAACTAAAAATAATAATAATAATAATAATGGTGGTAATGACAGGTATATAGAAGTAAAGATGCAAAAGACCAGTTTCAACACGTACAGTTAACTTCTGAGTTGAGATAAATAAATAAACACTGTTCAATCATAAATACTACAAAGCAAACATTTGTAATTTAACCATTTCTAGAACCATTCTAAAGTAAAATTTAAAAAATATAAATGTAAAGTCGATTAGTTTCATTAATACATATTAATACAACAGTGTAATGATAGTGATTTAATTGGTGCCCTAGGTAGAGCAATGTCGCCGTTCTACCAAAAGTTGCCCCTACGAACGGCAAAGGTGCACCCTATTGCTAAGCTTCTGATGCTTCAGACCGTAACCCGCGGCCTGCCTGAGGTTTCCCCCAGACTGCTAACGACCAACATTCTTTGTTCACTTTGCATACTCTGAGTGGGTAGCTGATTGCTAGAGCCGAATCCAAAGATCGATCCAATTGCACACAACGCTAGAACACCTCTGCTTTCTGCACATGCTTTTTCAATCTTCTCTTTCACCTTCCTCCTTCCTTGTCCTCCAATTTTTCTTACTTTTTCTATTCGATCAAGTATATTATTTTGTATTCTTTTCTTCTTTCCCCCCCCCCCCCTTTCCTCTTTGTGATGGCTTCATGCCTCTGCGCTAACACTGTCTCATCTAATGGGCTGCCTGCCCCATACCTTCCTGGACTTTCCTCAAACACTCATCTCCTGAATGCCGTCTTCTCCCAAAACTCATCCACTGCTGCATGTTCTTCGTTTAGCAGGAATGCAAAGAAAGCATGTATGTCCTGAATGTTTTCTTCCTGTTTACTGTTTTTCTTTTCCCTATATGCCTCTCTTGCCCTGTCTTCTCTCTTTTCATTCCAGGTCTCCTTCAGTTTTCTGAGCATTTCGGCTCTTTCTCTATTAAAGATGGGACACTCTGTCACGACATGCACTTCGTCTTCTAACACTTCTGCCTCCATCCATCCTCTGCAGAACTGACACACTCTCTCTTCCAACGGCACTCTTTGTTCTCCCCTTTCCGGAATTCTCCCTCGTGTTGTAGCAAACGCCCTGTTTCCCACTCGGCCTGCTGCCCTCCTTTTATGCTCACTTCTAGGCGCTACTCTCCTGTAACAAAAAGGAACCCGCCCCAGTCTCTTTTTCTCTATTCTCAATTCTGTCCATACAGGTTGCCTGTCTTTCTTCCACCGTGTCTTCAAACAGAGAGAGATGTAATCTGTTTCCATTTGTCTGTTTGCAATGGATTTTTGCCATGTGTACTCCCCTCACTAATTCTCTTTGTCTCTCTCTGGTCTCTCTGTTTCATTCCTCTATCCATCCTCCATTTGAACATCACCCTCTTTCTCTCCTTCATCTGATTCTTCATCTCTTCTTCCTTTCTGCTTACTATCCATCTTTCTATCCTATCTACTTTTTCGTTTACCACTTGTGTTCCAATCTCTTCTTTTTACCCTGCCAGCTTCTCTCGTGAAAAGGGGTGAAGCCCTCTGTGACTCTGTCTATATACAGCGTCTGTGCATATCTCTTCAGGTAGAGAAAGAAATTGAATGGATGAAGTTTTGTCCTCCTGCCCCCTTTCATCTCATCTTCTATGAAAAATTTGTATGAAAAATATAATAAATTAACAACAATTGTATCTAGAATTGTATTGTATTTGTATTATATTGTTACGACAATATAATAAAAAATATGAATTAAAAAAATAGAAAAAATCTAGAATCCACTGAATATCTAGTAAAAAGATTTGATAAAAAAAATAAAAAATGAAAGTACGTGGATGTACTATCCATAATACTGTGTTTAATATTCATAAAAAAATCCTAGAAAAAATCTAATTGGAAAAAAAAAATCTCATTGATTATAAATTAAGTAATGACATCAATTTAATTGTTTGAAGCTGCCAGTGAATCAACTTGAAAGAGATATTGTAACCTTCATATGAAATTTGTATTAATCTTTAAGTGATAAGTGATAAGTGATTTAGTGGTGCCCTAGAGCACTGTTTACTGCGAATTGGGTCAAAGTCGATAGATCGATCAATCATACATCCATTTTTCCACTCTCTTCACGCCCTCTTTTTCAGATGATGAATTATTTGGTTCAGTTTGAAAGTTGAACGATTCTTTTCAAATCTCCTCCCTTGCAATGAAGTCTAAATTTTTACGCCCTCTACACTGCACAAACTCATACAAAACCGATCTGACAAACGCGCTTTCGTACCTTCTGTACTGCTTTGTTGTTTCGTACCCACTCTCCCCTAGGACCCATACTTTCCTGATGCTTCTGATTCACCCCCCCCTTTTTTCCTTTCAGTTCACTGCCTTCTGCTTCCCGGAACGACTGGATGGACAGACACGTGGGGGTGTCCCACACCGCCGCTCTCCATGACTGACGCACGCCTCTCGTCTCTGTCCTCAAGGGACTTTCCCATCGGAATCTCATGCTGAGGGGGTGCCGTCCGTCCTAGTGCCTGGTCTCTCCCTTCCTCCCGCATGCGGGCAGCCACAGAGGGTCGGGCCCGGTTGGCAAGAGGAGCCAGGGCAGAGTCGAGACGGTCATCGATCGGGTCCCCCAACGCAGAGCGCCCATGACGGTCGGGTACCCTCGGTACAGCAGCTGAGCTTCTCCCCGCACTCACGGTGTTACTCACTCTGGGGGGAGACGACGGAGGGGAGGGAGAGGGCGTTCTGCTGCTGCCGGAGGGATTCACAAACGGACTCCTGCCCCCGCCCCCACCGGCTGCTGCACGGTCTATGTCCGCATGGACCCTGCGTACGGCTATGTCCATGTCTCTCATCACACCTGCCAGAGACTTTCCGAGAGCCCCCGCTGTGCCACCTGAGAGGACCCCGGCAGTTCGGGGCCCCGGAGAGAAGGCACTACGGGAACTGAACCCCTCTCGTGCCCTTGCAACCTTCGCTCTGTATTTCTTGGCTGTGGGGGAAGGCTTCAATTTCTCAACTGGGAGTGCTACGGGACTCTCGGATGCTCTGAGTTGTTTGACCTTGAACGACTGCACTTCTGGAAGGAGTGGTGCAGGGATTTGGGGGGCGCCAGGAGATTCGGGGTTCTGCATTCGGTGGCACATCCCGCAGGGGAATGAATTGTCATGACACTGCTCCTTCAGGTGAGTGACGCACGCACCTTCCAGAGGAGAGGGGGTCCTGTTGGCTGACCTCCGTCCTGTCCCTTGGAGGGGCGACGGAGACCTGCCTCTGGCTTGAGGGCTTCTCCGTGCGAGCGGCCCTTTGCCAACCACATACACAGGAGTGTCCCCGCATATCTGACTGCGTGCCCGTGCTGCGAGTGAGTCAGATCCACGGGCAGAAGAGTCGGCAGCAGCCTCTCCCCCCAGTCCCCTCGACTCCGCTCGCTTTAGATCTGCACCTTCTCTTGTGGGCTGACGGGACAGATGACCGAATGTGATGGTGGAAACATCAAGGACAGGGTTGAAGCACATCAGGTTGTCTGCTCCCAACCCCCCTGCCCCTCTGGATCCTCCATTCTGCGTGTTGGTGTTCCCCTTCGCCTTCGCACCTTCTCCTGATTCCTTGCGTGCCCCCACACAGCGCATCAACGCCCCCACCGCCCTCCTGGTCTTTTCCTTGTCGTCGCTTTCTGCCGTACAGGCGTTACAGGGGAAGGAGGGCTGGAGGTCCAGCAGGTCTCTCAGGGCTTTTCGCTCCTTCGCGGCAGTGGCCTCTGAGGCTTTGTGGCTCTCCAGAATGGAGTGGAGGAGCACGGCAGGCGTCACGGGTTTTGTGCCTGCATGCGGGGACAGACAGAAGCGGTTCATGTGAAAGCAAGAGAGAATGGAAGAGAAGAGAAGAAAGGTGATATGTGGAATCAGACAGGTGCACAATGAAGATTGTTCATGCGCTTTTGAACCGAAGCATGGCAAATCTGGGGCCTCTGCCGGCTGACTCTAATACTGACTGACTGACTGACTGACTGACTGACTGACTGACTCACTGACTCACTGACTCACTGACTCACTGACTGACTGATTGACTGACCTTTTTTCTCTGCCTCTTCTTCTGCTGCCCGGCGGGCCTCCATTCGCTCCTCCGCTGCATTGAGGAACAAGCAGGCAAAGATGGAGGAGAGACATGATACACACAAGACGGAGAGGGAATAAAAAGATAACGCTGGATAGAGGGTAGCCAGAGATGCTGTACTCAAAACTTTGAGCAAGAAAAAAAGAGCAAAGCAAAAGGGAAAGAGCAGAGACTCACCGGCCAGTCAAGGGCGAACGATACCGAAAAGCCGAGAGAAAAATGAGTGCTGAGAATGAAAAAAAAGGAGATGAAGAAACAGACAGAGAACAGCACAGAACTCTGCACCTTCTGTTTGCCTTCCTCACTGAGCGACTGACCTAGTTGCCACAGGGACATCCGCTTGAAGTTTGTGGACTCCGAGCGGACCGACGCCTCCTGTTTGATCCGGTCAGTGCGCATCCCCACTCTTTGCAGCATCAAGTTCGCGTGGCGTTCCCTCACGGCCTTGAGTCGTGCCTGTTTCTCCAATTCTTCTTGAGTCTGTTTCTCCACAACGGAGGCCTCTCTCTGCTTCCGTCTCTCCTCCTGCTTGGCTGCCTCCGGAGACAGAGTCGCGCTCCTCACCTGCTCCTCCCACAAACTTGAGGCTGCACTCTTCAGGGCCTGCATTCATTCGCGAATCCACTGAGTTTTCGGCCATTCAACCATGCAATTTTGCACCCACTGACTCTCACCACAATTGTTCATCAATCGTCATTCAATGGTGAATTGTATGACAACAACAACACAAGTTGGGGAAGCACCGGGTTTCTTGAAAGTCTAAACAAGGCATGAGCCAAAACATGCAGTCTGATAGACACATGCAGAGCACGACATGCACTCACCTTGAAGAGCCCGTCCCCCTTCATTCCCTTCCCCTTCCGAGGGAAGAAGCTGCGCTTGCGGAGTCCGCTTCCCACGACCCACTTCCTGATGATTTGGGTTGCGTGTTTCCGTTTCATCAAGAGAGCCTTGAGGGCCCTTTTCTCGCCGATGTTCTGTACAAAAGTCTGGATTCGAAGAGCCGCGCAGGCTCGACGGCACTTACGACGAAGCCAGGCGTGCTGCAGAGAAGGGAAAACACGGGCAGATAGACAGAATGAGAAAACTTCCAAGAACTGAATTCGTCACAACTCGATGGAAGTGAAGACATTCAATGCAATTCTGAGAGGGTCGTTGCGGCAGGGAAACGAAAAAAGAGATGCTGCAGGATTGCAGAAACTTTTGGAATTGAGCAAGACATTTGCTCTTTACCTCAATGGTCTCTAGAAGGCAGAAAAAATATGCGGTATCTCTCGGTAGGGCCGGCACACAGAAATGCATCCGATCGAGATGAACAGACAGACAGGGAGACAGACAGACAGACAGACAGGCAGGCAGGCAGGCAGGCAGGAAGACAGACAGACAGACAGACAGACAGATAGACAGACAAACAGACAGACAGACAGACAAACAGACAGACAGACAGACAGATGCGCACATACTGATACCCTCTCACTGACTAACGGACCCAAAAACCGACCTGAATGATGGATGCAGCAAGGTGAGCGTTCATTCTCTTCCTCAGAAGGATTCGGCCCTCCCAGAGCTGCTCGTCCTCACTCATCGACAGCCGCCGTTGCTGCAATCCAAAACACACCCAGACACCAGCTGTTCATCCATCTATCTATCTACTTATGAGTCCATTGGGAGCATCAACAAAGCCATTCGTGCGCTGGTTCTCTTTCTCACAGGTGGATGTGTCGTTTAGGCGGTCAAGTGAGCTTCATGAATTTCTTGCAACACCTTAAAAATTGGAGAACCGGTTCCACGCATACGAACGAGAACGTGCGACCTTCATCCACTGCGACTCAGAATCTCTCCGCTTACTCACTCATACACTGACCGTTCCTTTCTCGGATCGTCTCCTAGGAGACCCTCCGCCGAGTGCTCTTGAAGACCCGCTGCAAGATTCCATTTGAGAATGCAGAAAAGGCTGTTCATTCAGATGTTTACAGGTTCGTAGCGGAATAGGAACGAAAAACCTGCACGCATGCACTGAGACAGAGCTCCTGGTATTCTCGACACACAAATTCAAAGAGCGAGAGTCAATCGGTGATCGACGGGAACTTTTTCAAGGAGGCAAGGAGTCAAACAGAGAGAAGCCCCTGATGTGATGGGGGAGAATCAACCCGGGCGCATAACATTGCAAGGAATCTTCAGAAGGGCGGCGACTGACGGTGCATCTGACGCTGTGAGGAGTTGAAATTTGGAGGCCACCTCCGGACAGAGGCGCGCTGCCGTCTCCAATTCCTCTGCTGCCACATGATGTGCCTCTGTCAATGTGCCTGCCTCGTCTCCCCCCATGCCGCCTGCCCCGGCACTCATTCGAGAAATCTGAAGGTCCTCCATCTCCACCACAAACCCGAACTGTTTCTCAGATCCTCCCTTTGGCTTTTGGGACCTCTTCCTTCTTCGTCCTCCTCTCTCTTCCCCGATTTGCCTGACAACGTCTCCCTTCGACTCCCTACCGTCTTCCATCTCTAGGTGGGCACTAGGAGAGACAACCACAGAGAGCCCCCCCCATCCGTGCTGCCTCTCAGGGTGATTCTCTGCCGGGCTGTCTCGTGACCCTCCAGCGGCCCTCTTTCGTGTGGGGCTCTTTGGCCTGTCCCCAGGGGAAAGGAGGAAGTCGAGGCAGGTGCTGCAACTTTCCGGGACCACCTGCACCGTCGGACCCCCGTCTGCTCTCTTGGAAGAAGAGTTGCGATATATGGCCAGGTCTGCCTCTACATGATACGCATACGTCTCGTTCTGCTTTGCACCCATGCCGAGTACTACGGGGACCCCGTTTTGATCTGCAACCACCCTGAAAGGACGTCCCCCCTCATCAGTCTTCAAGACGTACGACCCCGACCTAATATCTCGGCCTCGACGTCCCACCAAAGAAACGGACCCGTCTGCCCCCACAGAGATCTGGAAAGGCAGCCCTGCCCTGTCTGACTCTACTCTCTCGACAGGTCGAGCCTTCCCGTCTGAGGATCTCTGGAGAATCAGCGGAAGGGGGGCGGGCCCTGTGGATCCTCCTGTGGCTGACCGCTTCGAAAAGAGATCAGCCACACGTGCGAGGACCTCGTGATGACTCCCGGACCCATCGGGTTCTGTGGCGACGACAACATCAAAGGGACCATTGAAACCTCTCTGGGAGGAGAAAATCACCTCCAGAGTGGCGCCCCTGATCTCGCTGTCGATGTATACAGGGGCTCTACTGGCGTCTCTTCCCATCAGCACGAGGCCTCCTCTGTTGTCTTTGTCGAGACAGAGGGTGCAGTGGGGGGCTTCAGGAGTTTGAGAGAGACGGAAAGGAGCACCACCGTCTGGGCCGATGGTGGCCACAGTGTAAATTTCCCCGTCCCTTCCCTTTCCCTCAACCCTCTGACATCCGTCTGCACAGAATCGGATTCGAAGGGGCTCACCCCAGCGGTCCCCACTGATAGCGATGGGTTTCTGTACCTTTCCTCCCGATCCTTTTCCCTTCCCACGAACAATCACAACGGGGGTTCCGTCCTTTCTGCACTCTACAAGAGCTGGGTAACCTCTCTCGTCCCGTGCAATCTGCACAGCCACGGTGCCTTCCCAGAACCCTGTACCGTTTCCTGCCTGCTGCTTTCCGTTCTCCCCCTCCGTGACATCGTTTCCTAGAGTGACAAGGACGGGAATCTGTCCCAACGGCTCGTCGAAAGAGGCAAGGGGATACTGGTAGCCTGCAGGGGTGCGTCCCACTACTTGCATCGTGCCATCAGCTGTCCTCATGACTTGCAGAGGGTTCCCTGCTCTGTCACGAGACGTAATGGTGGGGAGCGTCCCTGGTTTCTCCCGGCTGATGACAACCGGCTTTCCTGTATGGTCGCGGTCAACTGCCGCGGGGTTTCCCTGGCAGTCTCTGGCCGGACGGTGGAAAGGGAGGGGACGTGCCGAGGCAAGGGTGTAAGGGTTTCCTAGTTGGTCCCTCCCAGTCAAACGAAGGAGACCTGCACCCCTGCCGGCACTGCTAATGTCGATCTCAAGTCTGAGGGTATCACCCCGGCGGTCCACCCGCAAAACTTCACAAGTACCCCCCTCAGCCCCCGGACGAATGACGAAGGGAACAGAAACGTCTCGCCCCACCAAGACAGGCTGTCCCTTCTCGTCCCTGCCCAATAGAACGTCAGCAAACGGACCCTCCTGGGAGAATCCCGTACCCGCCACCCCACCTCTCGCTCTGCCTCCTGAGGAAGAAGACGCGAGAGCAGCCTCTGCGTCAGCTGCAGCAACCACTGCAGCAACATAAGACTCGTCGCTTGCGTCTTCTCCCACAACTTTGAACCCCCCAGACGAATCGTCCTCGAGCCTCAACGTGCCGCCTCCGCTTGCCCTCTCGATCACAAAGGGCTTTCCCCTTCCTTCATTCGCCCTCCCGATAATGCGAACTTCCTGCCTTCCCGGCACTCTCTCAACAAAAATCGGACGCCCCTCGAGGTTCCGTGCAGGCAGGTAGTCAGCTTGGATCGGTTGCTGTGACCCTCCAGAGGGCCTCGAGCGTCCGGGACTCCCTTGAAGTCCCTGGGCACTTCCGCTCATTCCCTTTGAAGGAGACACGCGGCCCTGTGCCGCTGCTGCTGCTGCTGGTCGCCTTGGTGCGTTCCGGTTCAGTGCCGCGACAGTGTACACGCATCCTCGCTTATCTGTGCCGGTAACTAGGAACCTCCCCGCAGGGTCTCGGCGCACTCGCAAGGGACCCCCGGCTGCGTCTTTTTCGACAATCAGAGGCTTTCCACGGTCATCTGTAGTGACCACTGACGGTCGCCCGGCTCCGTCTCTCTGCAACACCACACACCTCCCCCCTGCATCTTCACCCGTCTCCAGAACCTCGTCACCGTCAATCACCCCAAACGTGTACTGCCTGCCTTCCGGGTCGGTCCCCAAGATCTGGGTACGCCCGTGAGCGTCCAGAGCAGCTTGTAGGGGAAGGCCAGCGCGGTCGTGTGTTGTTGAAATCATCACCCCCGCCCTGTCCCCTGCTTGGAGTACCGTCACCCCCCTACTCTGCGGATCTCTCTCAATCACAAACGCCCTCCCGTCATCATCTCGACCCACAGAGAAGGGACACGCGTCAGCCAAGGCTCCGACAGAGACCGAGCTAAACGGTCCAGTCGCTGCACCCGATCCACCAGCCCCAATCAATTTGGCAAGTGCCCCCACTGCATATTTCCGTCCCGCAAAATCGCGGCCCATCACCGCAGGCCCAGCCCCGACGTGGGCCTCTCTGCCTACGTGGAGAGCCTGACCTCCCGCGTCCCTCTCCACCGCAGCCACGGACCCTTTCTCTCCGTTGGACGCCGCAACGCAGAGACGGCCTGTGCGTGCGTCACGGTGGATGACCATCTGGCGCCCGTCCGCAAGTTTCCCAGTGCCGAAGGTCATCCAGTCATCGTACAGACACACCACAGCTTCTATTCCCCCCTCTTCCCATCCTACAACTCCACTCAGCCCCTCTGCCCGCCTAACCACACGGAGAGGGAGGCCGAGCTCATCGCGACTGGAGGAAACGAGACGCCCATTGTAAGGATCTCTTCGCGTGACAACCACCAGGTTCTCCCCCGGCTTTTTGTGCACAAGAGCAACTCCCCCCCCTGGTGTGGCTGCGACAAGAACGGGGAGGTCCTCGGGCTGCAGCGGTTGGGCGTCAGGGGAGACGCCTCTGAGACCGTCTGGGGCTGTGTGGAAGTTGGCCGTTGCTATTGTGTACGTGCGTCCTCTCAGATCTCTACCGAAAATACGGCGGACACCTGCGGCATCTTCTGCCTCTTGCAATGGTCTCCCTTTTTTATCTCTCGCAATTGCAAACGGAGCCCCGTCGGCGTCCCTCCCAATAATCATGGGAGCGCCTGTCCGGCTGTTTCGACGAATCACCACTGGGGTCCCTTCTGCATCCAGAGCTAGCTGGGGGGGTGCAGAGGGGAAGACTGCGACTCTCCGAGGAAGTCCCGCTGTGTCTCTTCCTGTCACAACGTGATTACCAAAGCTGTCGATTGTCCATTCGAACGGCTCGCCTCTCTCGTCTGTCCGCAATTCCTTCGCCCTCCCACTGGAAGAGTCACGAACCACAATCACAGGCCTCCCATCGGCACCCCCTTCCAACAGCACAGGTTGCCCCGAGGGATCTATGCCTGCCACAAAAGGCCGAACGCCTGTGCGGCCCTCCAGCTGCTGCCAGGCTCCCATTGCAGGAACGTCAATCAGACTGCTGGCCGCATGTGCACCAGGAAGGGCAGCCAGAGGAGACCGCAAGGTCGCGGCAACGTACCTCCTTCCTGTCTTGTCCATACCCTCCACTTCGACTGTGCCTGGCTGATTACCCTCAGCCGCCATCTGTCTGAACGTGAACAGTGCACCGGAAAGGTCTCTGTCGAGAAGGAACGGGGCACCGTTCTGGTCCCTGCCGAATATGAGGGGGGCACCTGTGACAGCGTCTCTCTGGACAATCAACGGCCGCTTTTGTCCGTCTACAGCTGCCTCACAGCTGCCGGATGGGGGCAGAGAAGCAAGCACATATCTGGCACCTGAGGGGTCTCTGCCAATTATCTGCAGAGGGCCCCCGGGTTGCGTCTGGACAACCTGGAGAGGGCGTCCTCCCAAATCGCCGTCTACTGCCACGGGTGCTCCTGTGTGGGGGTCTCTCTTGATTAAAGTGACTGCACTCCCGTCTGCTGATCTCTCAACTAGCACTGGGTCCCCATTGGGGTCTCTGGCAACTAGGAAGGGGAGGGAGCCTTGTTGGAGGACCCCCGTAGTGGCAGGGCCTGTGGAGATGCCCAGACCTGATGCCCCGAAGGCCCCCCCCTCTCCTGAAGACAGACATCTGAGGTCTTGGGAATCGATTGTTGCCACCTGTCTAGAGGTTCCGTCTGGGGTGATGTGGACAACAGAGGTGGTGCCGTCTGCCTCGTGGCGCGTCTGGACCGTCTCTCCGGGTGCGCCCCCGCCAAGGAGGTAAGGTGCCCCGTTGGAATCCCTGCCCAGAACCCCCAACGCGCCCGTCAGGGGGTCCCTTCGAAGGATGATAGGGAGGCCCTGGGCACCTGTGCCAACGTCGTATGGGAGGGCGGGAGAGAATACGGCCTCCACGGTCTGTTCCCCATTGGCCTTTGTTCCAAGGACAGAGTACCCTCCATCCCCGTCGGCAACAACTCGGAGAGGCCGTCCCTGTCCGTCTGACTGAATGCATTCTGCGCTCCCTGTGAGGGGGTCTCTCTTGATCAGAATCGGGTTCCCACTCACCGGCTCCTTTTCAATCACCACGGGCTGTCCGTCTGGGGCCGTACCAATGACAAAAGGGGGGTGAGGGGCTGACGGGGAAGGTGAGAGGTCTGAGAAGAGATAGGAGGAGGGGGACGGATTCATGACTGTCGCAATGGTTGTCAGACGTCCGTCGGCGTCCTCCCCCACCACCATGCAAGGGGCCCCGTGAGTTCCTCTGATGGCCTGCAGAGGCTGTCCCCTTCCGTCTTGGGTTTGGATAACTGGGGCCCCCATCATGGGATCTCGACTGATCACGATGGGGTGACCTGTGATTGGGTCTCTGTCGACAATGACGGGCTGTTGGCTGGCGTCTCTTCCAACGTCGAAGGAGAGGGAGGCCTCGGGGGCAGAGGGGTCCTCAAAGTGGGCCTCCACGTACGGGGTCCCGTCGGGGAGACGGCCCGTCACCTGGTGCCGTCCCGGCCCTGCGGCGTCCCTCACGACCACGAGGGGGGCACCGCTTCTGTCGGTGTCTACAACTACCTTCTGACCACTCGCAGGGTCGCGTCTGATGATCATGGGTGCTCCTGTGACACCGCTTCTCTCGATGATCACAGGCTCGTTCTCTGCACGCCGACCGTAGATGAAGGGAACGTCAGGTCTGCCGAAAGGGGAGCTGCCAGACCCCCGAGAAGCGCTGAAGCAATGATCGCTGCTTGCGTCGCACTGAAGGGTTGCAAGAGCGTATCTCTCCCCGTTTCTGCGGGTGCCCATGATCACCGGAGGATTCCTAGAGGCATCCACAGTCAATGGGCGGCCGTCTTCCCCATGCTCAATCACATAGGGAGCTCTGGTGGCTGCCGAACGACCAATCACCAAAGGACTTCCGTCTAGGGCAGACCTCTCGACGTACACCTGCTGTCCCCTCGAATCAACGCCCAATTCATAGGCGGAGGGATTCAGGAGACGGCACTCGACGTATGTCCTTCCGTCGGGGGTTGTTCCGACAACCTTTAGGGATCCGTTTTCGTCTCTAACCATCTGGAAGGGCTTTCCGTTCTTGTCCATGCTTCTGTTCTCAACCACCCCTGTGTCACGGGCAATTCGAATCACTACGGGCGCGCCGGTCTCGGCGTCTTTTTCGACCACAACGGGCTCTCCGTTCTCATCACGGCCGACGAGGAAAATAGCACCGTCGTCTACCTCTCCATCCCCCCCGTAGATCGTTCCTTCCGCCTGTGAAGTCACCACAGAAGTCGCCACTGAGCCCCGACCAGCCATCGTTCGGCCCGAGGGGCGTGAGGGCACGGGGGGTGCATATCCGTTTCGGAGGATTCTTGGAGCGCTGCTCTCGAGGGATGCGACAATGTATGCCTTCCCATTTGCATCCCTCCCTTTGACTGCAGCACGGCGGGACGAATCTTCCACCACATGGAGGGGACGGCCTGAGATGTCTCTGGTGAGAACGGAAGGGGCACCTGTGCTAGCGTCCCTCCCTATGACAATGGGGTGACCTGTGACGGGGTCTCTGTCAATCACCACAGGTTGCTGGTTGGCGTCTCTTCCGACGTCGAAGGAGAGGGAGGCCTCGGGGGCAGAGGGGTCCTCAAAGTGGGCCTCCACGTACGGGGTCCCGTCGGGGAGACGGCCCGTCACCTGGTGCCGTCCCGGCCCTGCGGCGTCCCTCACGACCACGAGGGGGGCGCCACTTTGGTCGCTCTCCACGACCACTTTCTGGCCGGTGGCTGCGTCTCTGCGAACAATCATGATCTTCCCTGTACGAAGGTCTCTCTCAAGAATGACAGGCTCGTTCTCGGGATTCCTTCCGAGGACGAAAGGAACCTTTTCTCTCTCGCCATCGAAGAGAGACGCAGCCTCACTGCGGAGAGATGCGAAGGTCACCAAGGCCCCCCCCGCGTCTGTCCCTACAATTGCTGCCTTCCCCCTGGAGTCCCTTGTCAGCCTTAGGGGGGCTCCCTTTGCGTCTGTCGCCATTTCAACAGGCGCTCCTGCAGGACCGTCTCTGTCGTTCTTCTTCTGGACAGAGAGGACCAGGGGCCTGCCATCGATGGGGTCTCTCTCTATCAGCAGCGTGCGTTGGCTTTCCGGGGCCGCCCCTGCCACGAGGCGGTAGGACCCGGACAGCAGTTTTTGGAGCTGTGGGCAGGCGTCGGTGTGGATCTGCAGTAGCAAACACATGCAGATGAGACACAAGAACTCCATGCACAACTGTGGACACATTCTTCAAGCAAAACAGAAAATCTTCTTCGAAAGAGCCACGCAAGGCAGAGAAACATTTGAAAGGCGTACCCCTCTTCTGTGCAGATGTCGCCACCACAACTCTTCTCCGTCTCTCCTTTTGTCCTCTCCCCTGTCTTGGAACGTTTCTTTTTTCCATTCCTTCTCTCTCTTTTCTACATCTCAAAGAACTTTCGTGGTCCGACTTGTCTCTCTGGCTGTCCAAACACTAAGATTCCTTCCTGCTGACCTTCAGGCATCCCGATGGAAGACGCTCAAGAGCCCTGATGGATCCGTCAGCACCCCTCTGAGTCTTTTCGATAATCGGCTCTTCCATTCCCTTTGGATGCACTCCAAAGATGCACATCTCGTCGTCTGGGGCCTCTTCTGTCGGCTCCTGTCCCTCAGTCTCCTCGTTCTCCCCTCCGCCGTCTGTCTCCATCCGCATCTTCTTCTTCTTCAGAAGGCTGACGACACACAGAGAGTCGTCATCCGCCCTCCCGACCGCAAAGGGCGGGGGGACACCCAGCTTCTCCACGGCCTCACGGAGAGCGCTGCGAGTGCTGCTGCCAATGCGTGCAACTACTTTTCTTGTCGTTGTGACCGGCGCGGTCTCCTCTTCACCCTCTTCTTCCCCTTCTGCCTCTGGAGAGGAAGGAGAAGTCCTCGACTCCTGGAGTGCCTCCACTGCCAGAACCCCATCTGATTTGCGTACGAGCTGAAGGGGAGTGCGGGCTGCAGACACAAAGAACAGAGCAGAAAAGAAAGGAGAGACAAGTCTGTGAGGAAAGTTGTAAGAGACTGTCGCGCGCCTCTGTCGTCGATGTACGCGAAAGGAAGAGTCAAAGTCACGAAGAAAGACAAAACAGACGAATAAATCTTGGAACAATGCCCTTCTTGAGGGGCTCAGGTCCGCTTCCTCCCCATCTATTCTCGCTCCTTTTTTCTCTTCGTATTTTTCTGTGCATCCGCCTGTCTGTATCTCCTCCCTCTGAGTCACACCCTGTTCTTCGTCCTCTAATCTTTCAACATGCACTTTTGCTTCTTCTGCTGAAACAATGTGGCACAGATTTATGGCGACATGAGATCCTGAGTTCTCTCAACGCACCGCTACTCCTCAGACACGTAGCCCTTCCCGTCTCTTCGTCTTTGAGGACGACCACTGGTGCGTGCGTCAGAGGGTCCTTGTCGATCAGCACAGGGTCTCCCTCAGGCGTCAGGCCGAAGTCAAAGAGCGGCCCCGGAAGGCATTCGTCCGGGTACACCGCAGCCACCCTCACTGACCCGCTGCTGGGGTCCAAACTCACGACCTGCAAATTCACTCATTTGTCAATCATGAGACGTCAAGGTAGGATTTGCAGAGATGAAAATGGGACATCAAGATCATGCAGCCTGTGAAACTTACGTCCGGCCGTCTCTATCCAGAGTGCTTCGCCGCAGCATGCAGTATATTTATTCAAGACTGGAATCAGCATTTGAGGTCTCACACATGGCACAATGACATTGAAAAGCAGACACACATCAGTCTCACCTGAAGAATTCCCGCAGGGCTTCTGATGACTGTGAACGGCCGCCCCTCCGCGTCTGTCGAAGTTCTGTCGCCGTCAGGTCCCACCAGGGCGACTCGGAAGCTCCCTGGGGGTCCGGCTGCCTCGATGAGAACAGGAGCGTCTGAGGGGACAGACCAGCCAGGCACACAGGAGCGTTCTTTTGCTCCTCTTGCGTGGGATCGCGTGATGAGAGGAGACGATCCGCTCAGGAGTGCAACCACAGATCCGTCTCGAGTCTCCACTTGTGCAACGCTCTTCCGACCTGCAGAGGAGCCAGAGGAATGCGACAGGGAGAAGCTGAGGAGCGCCCCCTCCTCGTCAGAGCCTCTGGTAGTCATCGCGCCATCGGGAGAGAGTGCGAAGACCACTGGAGTGCCTGTGACGGGATCTCTCTCGACAACAACGACAGACGAGTCCGTGTCAGTCCCCAAGTCTACGTGTGCGGGGTTTCTCAATCGGACCTCCGTGCGTCCATTAGGTCCAACCAGCTGCAGAAAAACGATACAGTTACGGGAGACACAGAGGAAGCTGTGCAAGTTGAGACATGCGGAATTACTGGAGAGACTTTGTCCGCTCACTGTAATGACTCGCATCACGCCCGCCCTTTCAAGGCAAATTGAGTGGCAAGCTGAGGAAGTTTTTTGCTTTCGCTAAAGAAAGAAACCACAGTCACTTGCGAATTATTCTCCCAGTTGTGAAGGCAACAGATGACTCGGACTGGGAACGAAGAGACTGACAGAGAATGACAAAAGCAAACGAATGGACATGCAGAGAGAGAGAGAGAGAGAGAGAGAGAGAGACAGACAGACAGACAGACACACGCATTCACACACACACAGAGGGAGAGAGAGAGAGAGAGAGAGAGAGAAAGATGAGTCGGGTGCCTTTCTGAATTATTGACCTTCATGCCGAATTCGTCCCTTGTCATCTTCAGCCCACTCGCGGACGTCCCCTCTGCGTCTCCCTCTCTGTGGACTGTCAATGAGCCGTCTTCAGGGCTTCTAGACACCAACACGATACCGCCATGCATGTCATTGCCCAGAGAGAAAGGCTCAGGGCCCGTCTCCAGGTCCCCGTCTCCTTCATCCCCTGTCCACGTGGCGCCCTTCCCCCGTCTCGCTGCGCGCTTCTGACCTCTGTGGTCTCGCAGGAACAGGGGGTTCGGGTTATCAAACGTCGCAAGCACATACCGACTTCCATCCGCACCCCGACCAACCACCCGGACCTCTCTGCCCTCATCCGCCCCTGTGCGGATAACCTGCAGAGGCCTGCCGGAGACATCAGAACGAACAGCAACGGGAGCTCCCGTGTTAGCGTCCCTCCCTATGACAATGGGGTGACCTGTGACGGGGTCTCTGTCAATCACCACAGGTTGCTGGTTGGCGTCTCTTCCGACGTCGAAGGAGAGGGAGGCCTCGGGGGCAGAGGGGTCCTCAAAGTGGGCCTCCACGTACGGGGTCCCGTCGGGGAGACGGCCCGTCACCTGGTGCCGTCCCGGCCCTGCGGCGTCCCTCACGACCACGAGGGGGGCGCCGCTTCTGTCGCTTTCCACGACCACTCTCTGACCGCTCGCCGGATCTCTCCGAATAACGAGAGGTGCTCCAGTCTGTGGATTCCTTTCAATGAGGACAGGCTCGTTGTCTGCCCCCCTTCCGAAAACAAAGGGAGACCTTCGCTCTGCGTTGACAACTCTTCTGACAGACCCGTCAGTGTTTGCATTCCCTTGAAGAGTAGCAAATGGAACTTGCTGAGAGGATCCTTCTTGAGTTCCCATCACGTGTACCGACCCATCTGTGTCTGTCACGAACACGAACGGGTTTCCTTCGCCATCCTCTGACATCACATACGGGGCTCCGTTGTGATCTTGTCCCAACAGGACGGGGGTACCTGTGATGGGGTCTCTGTCTACATAGACGGTGCGGCCGTTGGTATCTCTGGCAGGCAGCTGCTGTTGGAGCTGCCCCGCACTTCCAGTGGCCTCCACTACCTTCTTTCCCGAGAGGTCGGACCCCACAACCTGCAGTTGCATGCGTTGAGGGAGAATCAAAAAAAGCGAATCAGAAAAACAAACAAACGCATGCTGATGATTGCAACAAAGTTCGGAAGAGGAGTCCAGGAGGATTGAATCAACACAAGGGATTTGAACCGTACAGACATTCTTTAAAGCTGGACCGTAGTAGCACCTCAGATCCCGATTCGTTCAGGCTCAGATCTAAGAATCAGATGGCTGACGCGAGAAAATGGGTTTCAACTTGTGCTGCTCTTTTAGAGCACATCTTTCCTCACTTGTGAGCGCATTCTCTCTTACTGTGATCAGATAAAGAAACACCAACTGTCTGACTGACTGACTGACTGACTGACTGACCTTCCAGCCCCCGTTTCCTGTCTGGACGACACGGAAAGGTAATCCCTTGCCGTCTCTCTCCATCACGATGGGCTTCCCAGTTCGAGGGTCTCTTTTGATGACTAACGGAGCCCCGCCTCTAGAGGCCCTCTGCACGATCACAGGCATGCCATTGCCATCCCGTGCAAAGAGAGTGGCTCGGTCCCCCACACCACCTGGTCTGTCTGCCGCCCCACTGAGAAGAGGTGAGTCTTCTCGGTCTGCCGTTGCGACCTCGTACTGCTTTCCCGTCTCGTCCTCTCCGACGACCCTCAGTCTCCCGCTCTTCGAACGGACAACCCGGAGAGGCTGGCCTCTGAAGTCTCTGTCCACCACTATTGGGGCGTTCTTCGAGTCTCTTCCGCACACAATTGGGGCGCCTGTGAGAGGGTCTGCCTCGATGACAACAGCATTCCCCTTCGTGTCTCTGCCTGTGTCGTGGAAACGACCATTGCTCAGATAAGCCACTGGCTGCTGCAGACCGGTCCCCTCCATGTCCCCCAGTACCTGCACATGGGTTCAAACAAGAGTGCATACACTCATTTGGCGCACCCGAGACACAAAAAGTGGTCCAGTCGGTGCAAGGCAGAAGAGCGGCGCATATCAAGAGACAAAGCGACACAAAAAACTTTGACGTTCTTTTTGTTTGATCAGTGTACCAGTGATCGTTTCCTTTCGCAAAGACGAGTAGTGACCCGAAATGAGCCATCTTCCGGAATCGGGGTGAGTTCATTTTTGTCTGCATCGATCTGCAGGGATAAAGCCTGAGCTGCATAAACGACTGACCGTGTAGCCTCCGTTCCCTGTTGGCTTCAACACAAACGGCTGTCCGTTGGCGTCTCTTTCTATGACCACACGCCGACCGTTGGACCCTTCCCGTCGGACCAGAATGGGGTTGCCCGCCTGGTCCCTCTCGATCAACAGAGGACGGTTCTCCACGTCTCTCGCAAAGGCAAACTGGGTTCTCGCAAAGTCTCCAGAGAGACCGTCGAAGTCCGAAACGCCAAATTCTCCCGTCTCCGCGCGCTGGGGAGCTGCTGCGGTCGCAAGGACCGTCTCCTTTCCAGACGCGTCTCTGCCTATGACTTGCAGAGGCTTTCCGGGGCCCTTGGATACAAACCGGAGGGGCTGTCCTTTGGCGTCCTTCATTTGAACCACAGGCGCGTTCTCGTCTCCCCGAGAGAGGAGCACGGGGGCACCCGTGATGGGGTCTCTTCGAATGGCGATGGGAATGCCGTCGGGGGTGACACCGCGAGAGATGCTGCCCCTTCCTACCAGGTAGCCGACTGTGTAAGAAGTTCCGTCTATGTTGGTCCCAACCACCTGCATATGTGCATTTAATTCAGAAATCGTACGTGTCTCACGTATCGACACATGCGCTTTCTCGCATGAAGAGGTGACAGGAGACCTTTCACAGACCAGCTTTCTCTTTTTCTCTGCTAGGCGTGTCACAATGACTGCTGACTCATTATACGCAAATGCATTGCCATGCCTTCTGCCGATTGATTTCTGCATACGTGCTTCTTTCTTCGACTAGCTGACAGTGTGTGAATAGCCTGTCACTTCTACCCGACGCCTCCCGTTTCACTTGCAGACAAACACACTGACGGACCTCCTGCTGCCCATGCTTGTTGGTGATCAGCTTGAAGGCTTTCCCTGATTTGTCGTGTGTCATTTCGATTCTTCTGTTCGAGTCTGCCGCCCTGGTGACAACGATCGGGTTTCCTGTCCGAGGATCAGTCTCCAAAAGGAAGGGCCGCCCCTCGGGGTCGTGACCAACAACCAACGGAGCTGCGGGCCCCTTGGCAACGCCCTTCGCAGGAGACCTGCCAGAAGCCACAGCGACGCCCCCTGTGGCGCTGCCTCCAGGACCTTCAGCAAGAGCAGCAACCTCATAGAGCTTCCCCCTCTCGTCCCTTCCCATCACGACGGGGCGTCCCTGCTGGTCGAAAGAGAACTGTAAGGGACGCCCCCCCTTGTCCGTCTCCACAACAAAAGGAACGCCATTCGCCCGTCTGCCCATCACCACAGGCCCACCCCCCAGAGGGTCACGCTCTATGACCACGGAATTGCCTTCCGGGTCCACCCCAGGGTCCATACCCTCAGGGTCACTCAGACTGGCCAGAATGATCGAATTGCCGTTCCTGTCCTTTCCGACGACTTGATGTACCCCTGCGGCAGATTTTGTGAGTCGGAGCGGAGCCCCAAGCTCATCCTTGTCTCGAGCGATTGCCATTCCTGTCGCAGAGTCAGATGTGACAAGGACAGGATTTCCTGTGGTGGGGTTTAGCTCTACCGCGACTCGCCTTCCCTGTTGATCTGTTGCTACCAAAAATGGGAGACGGCGCTGTACCTGAATGCGGGGGGCCTCGCTGTGATCTGGATTCCATGCTGTGGTGCCAAGGCGACTCAGGCTCTTCCTGAATGCAGCCACTGGTCCCGCCCCTGGCAACATACTCGAAGAGCGCCCAAACATTCCTGAGCCCTCCTTTGTCAGCATCGGGGCGGGTCCCTGCATCGTCTCGTACGTTCCTCTCAGAGGAGCCCCCGAGTTGAACTCTGCAATTCTGTACACCTGCCCGCTAGAGTCTGTTCCCAGGACCTGACGAGCCCCTGACGAGGGGTCTGAATGGAAAGCGAGGGGTCGCCCTGCTCTGTCTCGTTCGATTACAAAGGGAACGCCCCGACGGTCTTTTCCATACACCACTGGAGCGCCTGTCATAGGATCCATCCGAATTTGGACAGGCAGGTTTTCAGAGGACACACCAAAATCTGCATGCTGGGGATCGTCAAACACGGCAGCAACGTAGGGTTTCCCATTGGATCCTGTGCCCACAAGTTGAAATCCTCCGAGAGCGTCGGGCTCCACTCTGAAAGGCCGGCCGCGTGCGTCAGTGTCCACCTGCACCGCCGTCCCCTCCGCCCCCTCTCCTCCCTCCCTCCTGACGATGATGGGGTTCCCTGTGACTTCATCTCGTGAGATCACAACAGGGCGTCCTTCCTGGTCCCTCCCAATGGCAAAGGGGGGAACCTGCCTGCCCACCCAGGAGTCACGTCTCGCGCCCCCTCTGGCAGTCACCCCGGGCGTCCCCCTCGAAACAGGAATTCTAGCAACAGAGTACTCCTGTCCATTTGCACGTCTCCCCATCACAGTCATGGCTCCGCTTCCGTCAGAGTCAGGGGTGATGCGCAGAGGCGCTCCCGAAGCATCCCTGTCGGCTCGTAGTGGCGCGCCTGTCTTAGCGTCCCGACTGAAGATCAGAGGGGCCCCGGAAATAGGGTCCCGCTCCACGAGGACGGGTTGGCCGAGTGCGTCTGTGCCCATGAGGGCCTGCGAGGGCTCGATGAGGTGGGCAAACACCCGGTCGGTACCTCTGGCAGTTGCCCCTACCACCTGCATGAGAGGAGGCCAGGGAAAAGAGACGAGAAAAAAGTGACGTGCATGCAGACAGCAGGATCAAACACACAATGCCACTATATTTGTTCAAAGACTTGAGGACCATCGAGAGCTTCTGGTCAGATGCATCCGGAGTAAGTCTAAGAAGGGCAACGCAGACCGACCTGTCTTTTGCCGCTGGTGGTGTCCGTGACAACTCGAAGTGGTTGTCCTTTCTCGTCCTCTCTCACGTAGATGGCCTCTCCTGTCTCGGCGTCTCTCATGACGACCACTGGAGCTCCAGTGTTTGGATCGGCCTCTACCACCACGGGCTCCCCGCCCTGTGTCTTCCCAAAGAAGGGACGTTGGGGAAGCACCAGAGAGTCACGACGACCGCCGCCAGACAGACCGCCACGAAGCTGGCTTCGGACTAGGAGCGGCTGTGTGCTTCCAACTGTTCCGACACGATATGTGGTGCCGTCTCTGTCTCTGCCGACAATTTCGGTGACCCCATTTCTTCCCCTACGGACCTGCAGAGGCTGTCCACTGAAATCCCTCTCGATCACTACAGGGACCCCGTCACTCCCACTACCGATCACCACAGGCTGCCCCGTCAGAGGGTCCCTCTGCACAATGAGGGGCCGCCCGTCGGGGTCTGTCCCGGCGTCCCAGAGGTCGGGCCTCTCGAGGACCCCCACTGTGTACTGAGACCCAGCGGAGTCCACTCCCACAACCTGCAGGCAGGCAAAGTCAATAGATGAAAACCATAGTCAAAGCAAAGCCAGGGGAAGATGTTTTCGTCTCTTGTCTTTCTGTGTCATATTCTCCCGACCTACACCCTGCGTCTTCCCCTCAATTTCCCGCCACACACGAATACAGTCTCAGAGAGACAGAGAGAAAGAAAGAGAAAGAGACCGAGACACACACAGAGACCGAGAGAGAATTATTGGCGAATCAATCGACTCACCCTCTCTCTTCCATTCTCATCCGAGACAATGCGCAGAGGCCTTCCGCCTTTGTCTGCCGCTACTACTCTCCTCTGTCCATTGGTTTTGTCTCTGAAGACGACAACAGGATTCCCTGTGGCGGGCTCCCTCTCAACCAGCATCGGCTCGTCTGCAAGGGTCCGACCAAAACGCACGTGCGCAGGGGGCTCTGATTCTAGGGTGCCCCCCTCCGTGCCAATTCCCGCGTTCCAATCCTCCCCCCTTGCGGGCCTATGGCCGACAACCGTCGCCACCCTCATGTCCCTCCCGTCTGCGTCTCGTCCGATGATTTCCGTCCTGCCGTCTTCCTGTCTCAACTCGAGAGGCTTCCGTTGACCGTCGTGCTTGACTGCGAACGGTACGCCGTCTCGGCCCATCCCGACAACGACAGGGGAGAGATTAGTTGGGTGACGGTCAATGACCACAGGACGGCCAAGCTCATCCACCCCGTATGGGGCAGCCTCTCTGTCCTCAAACACCGCGACTGTGTAGGACTTTCCAGACGAATCCCTCCCAACCAGCTCCTTCCTTCCCCCGTGTCTCTCCAGAATCTGAAGAGGCGCTCCTGCCTCGTCACGGTCTGTCCTTCTTCCCTTCAAGTCAACTGCAAATGGGAAATCCCGTTCGTCCGAGTCAACAAGCACAATCTCCCCCTGTCCATCATGCCCGAGAGAGAAGGTGGCCATCATGGGGTCTCTCTCAGATTCACTCATGTGAACTCGTCGTTTTTGCCCCTCCTTCTTCTTCCCTTCCCTCACACGAGCAAGCACATACGCAGCTCCGTCGGTGTCCCTCCCGAAGACGACCAGCCGTCCCTGTCCGTCTCTTCCTTGCTGAAGAGGTGTGCTGCGCTTATCTGAAGATGTCACGGAAGGCAGGCCCTGGGCGTCACGAGCATACACAGCGACCCTTCCTGTCTCGGAGACCCGAACGACAACGGGGTTGGCGACTTCGTCCACCGCCCTTCGGAGAGTTGATCCATCCTCGAGAACGGCCACGCAGTCGCCCTCCCTGCTCACAAGCCGAGAGCGGGAGGACGTCCCCTCTTTCTGGTCCCCTTCCTCAAGTTGTAACATCTTGTCCTTGCCCGCATCTGGGTGACCGAGCCGGAATGCCCCCCCTGCAGCAGTGCGACCTGCAATGACGGGACACCCCTCTTCGCAGTCTGCCCAAGAGATCACCGCACCCTCCCCCTCCTCTCCTAGAGGCACTCCTGCTGCAGTCACTGCTGCACCTGTTGCATTCCCCGGAAGGTGCACAGGCACTCCCACAGCGAACGGAAGAGACAGGTCAGGACGCGAGTCCTCGATGACGGCCACTACGAGCCGTCTCCCCGCTTTGTCCGAACCCGTTACACCCAGAGCCCCGTCTCTCTGGCGGTCGAAGCGAAATTTTCGAGGAAGTCCCCTCGGCCCCGTGGAGACGTTCAGGCCTTCATTGGGGTCCCTTGAGAATATGACGGGATTTCCTACAGCATCCCTCCCGACAAGTACGGTCGTCTCTGTCTTCGGGGAGACTGACCCGCTCTTGTCCCCCTGTTGTGCGGCAGAGGTGAGACGGGCAATTCGGAAAAAGAGGGGGTTGTCAAGGAGGGCGATGGCACGACTGGGAGGAGCCCCTGCCTGAGAGGCCACCTGAAGTCTTCCGTCAGAGAGGGGGAACAGAAAAAGAGGGTTTCCCTGCTTGTCGGTACGCACACGGGTGACCCCCCCATGACCTTCCCGTGTCGGCATCACGATCACACACCGATCCGCACCGTCCTCTCCTGGCGCTTCTCCTGCCCCCCCCTTCTCTCCCTCCTTCTCAACCAGACAGAAGTTACCACTCACAGTCTCACGACCAACCAAGAAAGGAGGCCGGGGCGCCTGCCGATCTAAAACGGCGACCACCAACTGTTGTCCGAATGCGTCCTTCGCGATAACCTGAGTGCTGCCATCAGGGGCTGTTCGCATTGAAAGCTTCCCCTGTGCCTCTCTCCCGTCTCCCAGAATAAAGGGCAGGGCTGTTCTCTCCTCCTTCCCAACCACCAGGAAAGATCGATCCTCAGAGCCCGGAACTTTCACAACCACAACGCGGCCTTTCGGGTCCCTCCCGAGTCTGCACAAAGAAGGGGAGGTCAGAGACCCCACTGTCACCCTCCTGCCCTCAGTGTCCCTACCGACCAAGAGGGGCTGCTCAGACCCTCCGGCAAGCAGACGGAAAGGTCCCCCTGAGGCATCCGATGTGTCCACCCTCACGACCTGTCCATCGAATGTCGCGATAGTGAATCTTCCCTGGGCAGACCGTTCCACGACAATCGACCTCCCGTCCCGGTCCCGGCCAGGAGCAAATGGAAGTTCAATCCCATCCGCACCCCTCAAGGCAGAACTGACTGCATCTGCACGGGCAACCTCGTACGTGGCGCCTGACGTGTCTGCACCCAGGACGGTTCCGTTCTCAAACCTCAGAGGGAGCCCTCGTCTGTCCCTGTCGATGATTGTTGGGGCTCCCTCTCTGTCTCTTCCAACCACGCGGACCCGCTTCTTGCCGTCCTGGTCGGTCCTCACCTGCACACATGGCCTCATGCAAAGAAATGAAAACGATATCGCATGGAAAGTGAACTGCAGCATTTTCTTCCGATTGTCGTGACTCCTTTATTGCACATGCAGAGTCATGTGGAATGTCGAAGAAAGTCTCTCTCATTGGTTTCTTGCAGTTTCTCTTCTTTTGGACGTGCACACTCAATGTAACAAACACACCGTCCCAATCCCAACAAAAGGCTTCTTTTGGACGTGCACACTCAATGTAACAAACACACCGTCCCAATCCCAACAAAAGGCTTCTTTTGGACGTGCACACTCAATGTAACAAACACACCGTCCCAATCCCAACAAAAGGCTTCTTTTGGATGTGCACACTCAATGTAACAAACACACCGTCCCAATCCCAACAAAAGGCTTCTTTTGGACGTGCACACTCAATGTAACAAACACACCGTCCCAATCCCAACAAAAGGCTTCTTTTGGACGTGCACACTCAATGTAACAAACACACCGTCCCAATCCCAACAAAAGGCTTCTTTTGGACGTGCACACTCAATGTAACAAACACACCGTCCCAATCCCAACAAAAGGCTTCTTTTGGACGTGCACACTCAATGTAACAAACACACCGTCCCAATCCCAACAAAAGGCTTCTTTTGGACGTGCACACTCAATGTAACAAACACACCGTCCCAATCCCAACAAAAGGCTTCTTTTGGACGTGCACACTCAATGTAACAAACACACCGTCCCAATCCCAACAAAAGGCTTCTTTTGGACGTGCACACTCAATGTAACAAACACACCGTCCCAATCCCAACAAAAGGCTTCTTTTGGACGTGCAC
>JAHBMJ010002862.1:4792-15278 GCA_018398765.1 Chromera velia
GGGGGGGGGGGGGGGTTCCGAACGGGGAGGTAGAGACGGTCTGCGAGCACTGCCCCCTCGATTTGCATGGGCGTGGCCATCTGAATGATGTTGTCCATAAGTTAACTGAATGCAAAGGGACCGAAAGGGAGAGGGGACGTATGAATAGGCTTTTAGATGAAGTAAGAGACGCTTGCTCTAAGTCGGACTTGATTGTGTGGGCATAACAAATGGCTAAGCAGCAGTTGGGACGGGGTGTGAGCAAAAATGAGAAGAAAGTGAGGGAGATCTTCATACTTCTTCTCGAAAAGCACCTTGTTGCAGGCACATGGGCGATCTCCGATTGCTTTCGTAAGTGGTTATGTATATTCCCTCAGTCTGTCCTTCTTTCTCTTTTTTTCCTTCCTTTCTTCCTTTCTTTCTTTCTTTCTTCCTTTCTTTCTTTCTTTCTTCCTTCCTTTCTTTCTTTCTTTCTTTCTTTCTTTCTTTCTTTCTTCCTTTTCCCTCACTTCCTCTCACTCTTTCCCTGTCGTTGTTCATTCTTGACGACCGTACTTGTTTTTGAGGGGAATATTTCGTTATGTCAGTCCGAGTGTGTTTTATCCGATTGATTGATTGATTGATTGATTAATTGATAAACAAACAAGGGTGGAATGGAATCAATTGGGGGGTGAGCGAAAAGCATATGGGGGGGAAACATGAGACGGACGACCCCAAGAGGCCCAGGCTGCAGGGCTCGGATGGCATCCATCGCGTGAGCATGGGAGGCGGTGGGAGGTGACGGGCTTGAGCCTGCACGGGTACGGGGGGGCGCGCGGGGCGCTCATACTCGTACGGTTTACAAGCGGGTCTGCGAGCGGGATGTATGCTACGTGCGGCTTCTCCGTTCTTCTTCTCCCTTTTTCTCCCCTTTTTAAATTTCTTTATCATGCTTACTTCTCACAATTTCACTCCCCTGGAAAATAAGTCGTGCCTCAGGGATGAACCGACCGAACCGACTGAACTGACTGATCTGACCGAACTGCAGGAACTAAACTGAGAAAGAAACTTTTGCTTGTACATCTTCGGTAGAAAAGATAGGGAATCAAAGGAGATTGAGAGTTCTGATCTTTTTCTTTCTCCGTCTCCTTCTGTTCTGTCTCAGGTGATTTTCTTTAGAGGTCATCTGACAGACCTCTAACTGACATGAACTGACAGAAGGAATCTCACTGGCCCGTAACCTTTGGGGGAAAAAAAAGATACAGAAACAGAAGAGTCCATCTCTGTCCTTTCTGCTCCCTCTGAGGTACTTGTTTTTTCCTTTTTTTTCTTGTTTCCCCCTCCGCTCGGGCGTGCCAGTGCTGTTCTGGCGCTTTGATCGGTCATGGGGACCCTCTTCCGGGTGAAATGCAGGCAGTCCTCGATCGTCTCAAGGGTGGGATAGAGAGCATGTTGTAACTCAGCCTGTAAGAGAACTACCAGATAAAGCAAAAGCCTGTTTGCTTAGAGGTGGAGCCATCCTCCACTTTCATCCGCCTTCCCACCCCTGTCAGGCTCCCATCGATTCAATTTACCCCAGTGGGGCCTAAGTCGAAAGTTTAACTCTATGTATGACGCTCTAGGTTGGCCAGAGTCTATACGGCTCACCGGTTTTAATCCCATACATCATCATCATCATCACAGAGCTCACCGTTTGGTATAAAACATAGGTAAAGTTTAACATGCATAGGTGCATTAGGAGTTAGAGAGTCAGAGCACTGTAAAACCGTAGAGTGGCCAAGCAACATGACTAGGGCCGCTAGTAGGGCGCCACAATCGATCAGCGAAATACTGGAAAACGAACTCTGCGGTGGCCTGCTCAAGCAGAAGCATGGTGATGCATGACAAAGAAATACTGAAGAACAGAACGCACTAAAGAACAACATGCGCACGTAAGTATAACCTTGACAAGCTGACAGCTATATGCACCGCTATTTCATATAGGGGCTGGGGCTCAGTCTGACAGCGCGCTGCGCGCGCGCGCGCATTCCGCGCGCATGACGCCAATCCGATACATGCGCGCAATCGCTCACAGCAACTTTCAGCCACGGACTGTGTAAGCCGTTTCTTCAAGGTAGTCTTACAAGTTTCAAGACAAGCGTACAGTTTCAAGGCAAGTTTCAAGACATGCTCTCACTGGTCTAACCAGCAGCATGGATCGAGGTGGCATCCTTGAAGAGGCTGAACGCAAAGCACGGACGTTTAAAAAGTTTCCCGGCGATCAGTCTCAACACGATTTCGACTGACTCAGAGTTCAAACTTCAGTTTGCGATGGAGAAGGGAAATCAGAGTGCGCCCCAACGACCACAGAGGGCAGTGACTCTGGACTCAAAGCAGTCAGGGTAGGTTGGGGGGTCTGATGGATGGCTTGCGCGGGGGGCGCCCATGCAGGATTGCAATGTTGAAATTGATCTCTTCGATTTAAGGACCGTTTCCAACTTGCATGATAATCCGCAATCTACTCCCCTCACACTTTCTGTCCACTGTGTATGCGTATCTGCAGGGGCACCTTACTTGAAGAAGCAGCCAGAAGACTCTCACTACAACCATCGACGAGCTCTCCCCACGATAGGAGCCTCGTCTCTCCGCCTCACCCTCCCGAACCTCAAGTGACTGACCTGAGGCTGAGGGCAGTAGCACAAGCACGCGCGCGACGCTTACGGGTGGCTACAAATGTCGCAAGGCTGGAGGATGAGCTTGGGGGCAAGAAACTTTGTCCGAACGTTCTTGGGCGCTCCATTGACTCGGCAGGTCGGGAATATAATTACATAATGCCTACACCCTGACTTGGTATGCCAGGGGTTGAATGCAATCGAGACCTTTGCTGCATGGAGTCTGCCTGCCTGCCTGTCGCGGGACATGGCGGTACTCCATGCCGAGTCCTGTCCTGCCCTCGAGGCCCCATTTGTATATCGAATTCAAGCCACTGGCATGCGTTTTGCTTCGAGAAAACTCACTCGTCTGTCTTTCTTTATCTCGTCTCTTGTACTGTAAGTGAACGCTCAGGTTTCTCCTTAATCACGTTGCGTGCAGCCCGACAGAAAGCAGCGAAGAATCCAGAAGAAGGGAGTGGAACCGACGGAGAGAAAGGGACGCTCAGTGATTCTGCTCCTCCTGCTGTGGGACGCTCTGCCGTTTCCCCTCCGGGCCAGCCTCCCTTGTCTGAGTGGGAGGGGACTCTGCACAGATGGCTGCAAGCTCGGGGACTTCCGCGATCTGCAAGGGTCCGTTTGACACTCTGTCTCTCTGCCTGTCTGCCTGTCTGCCTTTCTGCCTGTCTGCCTGTCTTTCTGTCTGTCTGTCTGTCTGTCTGTCTGTCTGTCTCTCTGCCTGTCTGTCTGTCTCTGTCTGCCTGCCGGTCTGTCTGCATGTGTCCCTCTCTTCTTGAGTGTCCTTCTTTGTTCAAGTCTGTGGGAGGTCTCCATCGTGAAGGAGTGGGAAGAAGAAGCGATAGGAAAAATACCAACAGCGTGTCTCTGCATGTTTCACCGTTTGCCTATTCCTATCTCTGTGCATCTGTGCACTTGTGCATCTATGTGTTTGGATATTTGCGTGTCTGCACATCCGTGTGCCTCTGCATCATGGTGTCCCGATATCTGTCTGTCTGTTTGTGTCTCCGTTCACCTATTCATAGGTGTGTTTCTCTCTCTCTCCCTCTCTCTCTCTCTCTGTGTGTATGTGTGTGTGTGTGTGTGTGTGTGTGTGTGCCTGTGTTAGTTGTGTGCGCTTGCTTCTCTTTCCGTCTCTCTGTCTTTAATCCTGTATTTCTTTGCTCGTCTCGAATGCATGTGAACAGAAGAAGGATGTCAAAAGACAAAAAATGGGACTTTGTCTCTGTGTCACTTCATGTTACAGAGGCAATGTGTGCATGGTGAAGCAGGAGAAAGAAACGGAGACGGACTCCACAGGGTGCGTGGGTTGGCAAGAGTGACCTTCTGAACATGAGTCTCCTTTTGTGGGTCACTGCAGGGTGGGTGATGTTTATTCGATAGGTAGTCTGAGCAGTATCGGTATGCGTCTTTTTTGTTTTTTGAGTGCAGGTGTTCGGTCTTCACCTGCCTGTCGAATGGGCAAGCCGTGCCCGACGGTTCTTCTCTTCTTCTCCTCCAGCATCCTGCAACTGGGTAGAGAACCAAAGCGCCGTTGCAACCCCTGGAAAGGGAGAGGGAGGAGACGGAGGGGGCCAGACCACTTCAGGAGTTCCACCAAGCTCCTTCGGCCAGGTGTGGCACTTTCTCTGGAGAGGGATGTCTGATGGGAGACGGGAACACGGGAAAAGTGGACAGGAGGAAAGGATGCTGGAGGAAGAGTCCACTTTGAGTGGGAATGGAACGGACTTGAATTCTGCGCAAAAGAAAATTCAAAGGCGCGATATCTCAGGTGAACCAGTAGAAGACGGGAAGGGGCGACAAAAGAATGGGAAGGGGCCGGGGGCCTGGGAGGCAAATGTCTTCCTGCAGGAGGTTGTACAGAAGCATCTTTGGCTGGACAGTTTCCCAAGAGCAGCACGTTGGTGCATGTCCGCAGATAGATCCGAAGGAAACGCTGCGGTGTCCCCGCCTTCTTTTTTTCCCGGTGTGAGGGCAAGCAGTGTAAGATCGCCGCTTCCCATGCCTTTCTTCTGTGTCGTCTGACTGTCTGAATACACACGCCTTTTTGGATTCGTCTTTCTTTCTGCGTTTCTTACTTCTGAATGGCTGGCTGCAGAGGTGGAGGTTCAGAGAAGTTTTGGACCTGCCGTTCGTCCTGTTGTCGAGGGGTGTCTGTTTTCTGAAGCGGGCATCGACTTCGAGGCGGTGAGTAAGTGTATGTGTGCGTCTGTGCGTTCATAAGTGAGGGAATGAGCGAGTGAGTGACCAGATTGCGGAGCAAAAGGGTGCAGGAGCGACGGACTGATCGAATATCGCTTTTTGGTGAGTGTGAATAGGAGGATACGCAGAACCCTGAGGATACACTCCAGACGGTTTAAGCGAACGCGAGATGAAGCAGGGTGTGTGTATGTGTGAGTGTGTTACTATACGTGTATATATGCATATATAAATGTATGTGTGGGTGTGTGTGTGCGCGCGCGTGTGTGATCGCTGACCGAATGAGCTGCGATTGCCTGGCGTTCCCATTTTTGTTTTTGTCCCCGGAAGGGAAGGACGAGTTCGACGTATGAGGTCGGGTAAAAGGGATACAAGTCTGTAGACTGCTTTTTCTTTCACTCGCGTTCTAGTCAAAACAGATGGTTGCAATGGTTCAAACGAATGCATTGGTCCTCGATTTCCTTATCCCTCTGTATGCCTTGGTCCTCGATTTCCTTATCCCTCTGTATGCATTGGTCCTCGATTTCCTTATCCCTCTGTATGCATTGGTCCTCGATTTCCTTCTCCCTCTGTATGCCTTGGTCCTCGATTTTCTTATCCCTCTGTATGCCGGTTTCCTTCCTGCACACTGAATTCTTTTGCAGGGCTCCCTACCCTTGGGACTCCTCGATGAAGGTCTGAAGTGTCTTCCTCCTCCCCCATTGTCCTTTGCTGTTCCTCCAGCTCACGTTTTCTCTCTGACGGGACCTGTCTTCGACCTGAGAGACCCTGAGGAGGCCCGGGCTTTCGTTCGAAACTTTCAGGTCGGCCGTTTCAAAAGTATGTGTGATGAATAAACTATTCACGAGAAAAGCTAGGCTCTATGGAGCATTCGGAAAAGCCGCGCAAAGGCAAATGAAAACAGACGAATGTTAAAGGTTTTGAATAACAGAAGGTGGAAGCGATACTGACAGAAGGAAGCGCACTGGGTGGATCCGTGAACGCAGACTGGAATAAGTTCGGAGACGGCTCACAGTTGAAAGTCTGAGAGCCAAGAAAGTCCGTGCCAAGATGCGTGATTTGGCTGTCACAAGTTTATGCGCTTGCTTTTTGTCTTTCTGTCGTAAGTCTCCTGCTTGTTTGGTCCTTAATTCTTTGCTTCTTTGATTGATTGAGGAACCCGAGTGCTCACTTCCTCGGGACCCTCTCTGCTCTTACGCGGCACCAACATCAGGCTTCCTTCTGTGTTTCATGTCTCCCCAAATGATAGCGCATACGCTTTATTCATCTACGAACAGTGTGTGGGAAAAAGACCTTTGAATGAAGCTTGTTCGGCATTCTCTTGCAGAGGCGTCAAGCGATCGGCGTCCTCGCGCTGTTCCTCCGGCTTGTCTTTGAGGCTGCCTCCGTGCTTGAGGTCGTCACTGAGGCCGAACTTATCGCCCTCGCACTTCGGCAGCGAGGGGCGAGAAGACAGGTGAGGCCGCAGAGTTTGGAGGCGGGTGCATGGGCTCCCACATGGGTCTTCTCTCTCTGCGACGAGATGAGCGCAAAGCTCGGCATGGCTCAGGGCGACATAAAGAAACCCCTGATGGCAACTTTTGCTCTTCCAAGGAAGGGCAGCGCAGAGGAAGGGGGGGTGGGTCTGCGGTTGGGGGGGCAGGGTGGTGCCATGGATCGTTCAGGCTGGGCTCAGGGAGGTGGGGGGTCTTCGCAGTCGCTCGGCGAATCTGGGCAGAGCTTCGGGTCGTCTGTTGGTTGGGGAAGAAGAGGGGGACCCGGGGGATGTGGGAGGTTTCCAAGGTCAGTCTCTGTCTGTCTGTCTGTCTGTCTGTCTGTCTGCGTGTCCTTCCTCTCTGTCCTTTCTTTTTCCTTTCGGTCCCTTCATTTGTTCGTCCATTTCTGTAATTGATTCTGGTTTCTTTCCATGTTTCTTTGCCGTTTTTTTTGCTGACCATGTGTGTTTTGAAAATGAAGCCATGAACCAGATTCAGAGAGACGAGGGGTGTGCGAAGTTTCGTACCAACTAATCAAGCAAGGCGCTTTAGAACCGACACCTGGGTTCCTGTCTCTTTTCGAGAAAAGAATCATTCAGCCTTCCTTCCCTCTTCTCTTCCATTGTCCGCAAGCATGATGCATGTCGCATCATACAACAAAGGAAAGGTTACAGCGAGAAAACCCGTCGACCTTCTACCGGTATATTCTGTATGGCTGCAAGTCTTCTGTGCATCCCCTCCTCCAGACAGATACGTGGTGGACATGCAGTCTGTCGGTCTGTCTGTCTATCTATCTTTCTGTTTGTGTCTGTCTACCTGTCTGTGTCTGTGCCTTTCTCTCTCTCTCTCTCTCTCTCTCTCTGTGTGTGTGTGTGTGTGTGTGTGTGTGATTGTGCGCGTGCGCAGACGCACAAGATCCACTCCAGGGGGCGTCTCGATGCGTCCCGCTATCGTGAAGTACGATGCGGGTGACGGCGAGTGTCTCGATTTCCAGTCAGGGACCGCGCCTCTGCCTCGTCTCCGACCCGAAGCTGAATGCTGGGTTGACTTTGGTCTGGCCGCCTCGGCTCTGAGGAGGGTGGTGGAAGGGCTCCAAGAGGCGTCAGGGGGGGCGGGGGGACCGATGCAGACGGGGGAGCAGTTGGGATTTGACGCACAAGAAGGGGTACTCTCTTCGGCAGATTGGAAGGCCCTCAGAGGAGACGGGGGGGGAGGGAGCTCTCTGTCATCGTCTGGATCTGCCCCTGTCTCCGCAGGGAACAGAAAGGGACACTCTAAAGCTGAGGATGCAGACAGAGTCAGTGAGTCAGCTAGTGCACGATTTCGAGACTTTCGAGAGGGCAAAAACTGAATCTA
The DNA here is from genome assembly GCA_018398765.1 of Chromera velia. Lineage (NCBI taxonomy): Eukaryota > Chromeraceae > Chromera > Chromera velia. The sequence continues at coordinate 12,429 of JAHBMJ010002862.1, forward strand.
GTTCAGCAGCAAAAACTGAATGTAAAGAAAGGAACTGAAAGAAACGATTTGTGTGCGATTCATATGTATTGAATCATGCGTGCTGAAAGAAGCTGCATGCGAGGTGGCCACTTTCCGCGATCTGGTGTGCATAGAGCTGTCTGTTCATTAAACCGATGCAGGGGGATGCGACTGCCTCCTTTGGAGCTTCTTCGGGATCTGCCAGAGGAAATTCTGGGGAAGTACAGAGCGTGAGAGGGACTGCGACTTGGGGCACTACTGACGGGAGTTGGGAGGGGAATGGGAAGGAAAGGAGAGTTTCGGCTGAAGAAATACCCGATGCACCTGAGGGGGCGGGTACTGGAAGCCATCCTCAAGAAAACCCAAAACCGAATCTGCTGTCTGGGAACTTGTGGCAAACCGAAGGTCGGTTGGTTCTCTTCAGAATGTCTGCAGGCTGTCTGTCCGATTTGGTGGTATTCAAATTTGCCGTTCTCGTCCGTGAGAGGCACTGCGAGGAAAGAGGAATCTTGACGGAGAAATGGGTTGCATGTGCTTGAAGGATAAGAAGAGCCCGAGTTCCGGATAGTCGAAGGGCGTATCTCTGTCTGAGCTTGTGTGCGTGCGTTTATGTGTGCGTGGGTGTGTGTGTCTGCAACGTGGGTGCAGGATCGTTGTCGGGGGGTCCGGCCGTGTACAGGGAACTTGTGAATGCAGTTGCTCGGGCAGTTGGGGTGGATGCGGGAGGAGGAGGCCAGAAGGGGGACGGGAAACCGCAGGGGCATGCTGTTGGAGGAGTACACAAAAGGACCAGAGTCGTCGAACAAATGCGTGTGCACGGGTGGACATTTGGAACTTTGACGGGACCCCTCCAGTTCTCATCTGTAGAGACTGAGAGCGGGAGGGGGATGGGGGGCCATGGGGGGGTGGAAAGGGGGGCTCTTGTTGGCGAAGGAGAGGGAGATATAGGGGAGGGGATCCGGAGGGCTTTGCATGCGCTTTGTGAAAGGTCAGTCAATAACAGTACGCAGGAAAGCAGGTGGAGGGACAATTGCAGCCAGGAAACTGCAGAAAAAAAGATAATGAGACTCGGAGAAAGAGATGAAATTAGGAAGTCAGCGAAAGAGGTTGAGAGGCGGGCCACGAGGGAGTCAGAAAGAAGCAGATACACGCTTCCGATAGGTGGCGGTCAGCAGCAGATTGGTGGAGAGGAGAGACGTCAGGAAAATGCTAGGAGAACGACTCTGAACAGACCAACACACAAAGAGAAAGACACAGAGACAGACAGAGAAGTGGCTGGACAGAGAGACCAGGCAAAGTTGATGCATCTATCAATCGCCCGATCGGTGCACACACACTCTTATGTTCATCTCTTCTCTTCTCTCCTTTCCGTTTTATATCTTTCGACGCATCGGTTTCCATCTATCTGTCTCTCTGTCTCTCTGTAAGTACGCATGCATGGTTCTAGGGCTTTCTGGAGAAATCGAAGACAGAAGACTGGAAGTCTGCCTGTCTGTCTGTCTGTCTGTCTGTCTGTCTGTCTCCCTATGTGCCGGGAATGAAACTACGTTGTTTCTGAAGCTGCATGCCTGGATGCACACACATTCTCCTTTTTCTGTTCTTCAGGCTTGTTGTTCAGCGAACTCCGTCAGAACGGCCCCGACAGAGTGCTCCACCTCTCGATGCTTCCAGCCCGCCGCATCAGGACGACCAGCACGAAGGCTTCCGAGAGGGGTCGGAGGGAAGCAGGACCACTGCATCCAACTGCAATACTTCCACCTCACCGAGATCAAGCAGCCGTGGCGGAACCAGACGCTCGACTGCAGTTGTCAAAGAGAGAAAATTCTCGGGAGTGCCTGAGGGGTGCAGCGAGGGAGAGGCTCTCTTCGCAGGAGAACCAGAAGAAGGCGGAGAGAAGCACATGCGGGCCACAGGAGGTGACAGTGAAGATTCCGAATTGAGGTGGACAGAGCAGCAAGAATCGGATTTTCCATTGGAAGAAATTCTCGCCGATAGAATTGACATGCTCAGATGTCAGTCAAATAGGGTAAAGAATGCAATCTTCTCTTTTCACATAGCTTTAGTCACGCCCTGTGGGCAGATGCCGTCATCAGGGTAACGAACCGTGCAGCCGTGCTCGTCTGATTTTGACCTGAATTGTCCTTTTTCTGTGAAAACCATCGATTTCTGCGTTTTTTCTTTTAACTCTGACTCTGGTGGATGGATCCACTTCTCTCTCCCTCTGCTCCATTAAGCAGCCGAACTCGTGCGAGCATGGATCGATCAAAGGGAGGTGCACACATTAGTAAATGGGAGTCGTTTATCGACTCTCATTTTTCTGTGCATGTGTGCTCGAGATGTTGCAGCCCCAGCCCTTCTTGGCTCGCTCCTGGAGGTCATTAGGGTGAGTCGGCAGTCAAAACGAGCTGAGAAAGTTGCATGGCGTGAGAGGTACTTTTGTGAATGATACGAACATGATCACAGAGCCATCTAGAGAGATTTGAAGGGGCTCTGTGCAAGTTTTCATCCAGTTGTCTCTTCGATCGTTTGTGTCTTCCGTCTTTTTGTCTCCTCTTTTCTATTTGTTTTTCTCGCCTCACTTGGATTTCTTCTATGAAGTCTGGATCGTGTCTTTGCAGAGCTCTCAGATCTTGCTTCCTTTTCCTCTCCTGGCTCGCAAAATTTTGATGCGTCCTTGCGTGCGTCAGTTATTTTTCCTCTCCTGCTCCCCTTTCCGGTGTTCCTGCTCAAATCTACGTACAGGCCCTTCCTCGGACGTCCGTCGCCGTCGCGCTTCGTTGTTTGATTCGGGAGGAGTTGGGACTTCGGAGCGGCGAGATTGACTCGAAGGTGGGTGGGTGGGTGGGTGGG
>JAHBMJ010002863.1:0-15358 GCA_018398765.1 Chromera velia
ACCCAGCAAGTCTCATCGACACATGCACACGTGCAGGAAGTAGACCAACAGCACACAGAGTAGGTACACGGAAAGAAGAGAGAGACAGATTCAAAGCCCAACGGACAAAGCGCAATTGAAGGACATCTAATGCATCCATGTCTGACTTGCAGACAGGTAGACAGTCAAACGCGTATAGAGCAACAGGCAACCAGAAAGCGCATAAACACAAAAGTTTTGCTGCGGGGGGCAGGCGACCTAAAGAGAGTGCTATGCTCTTTGCATGACCCATCCATCTACTCGCTATGCTAAGCCTTTCTTCTATTACCTCCCTTAAGTCTCCCCCTTCGAACAAAAGAACACTTAGATACTTATACGACCCCACTCTCTCGACTTCTTTTCCCCCAAACATAAGTCTGCCTTCAATTGCAAGGTAAGAGTCGGACAGACGCATGATTTTCGTCTTTTTTAAATTAATAGTGAGCCCTCTCTCTTCATACAAAGAAGTTAATTCATTCAAGCTGACCTGCAGGTTATGCACGCTCTCAGCAACGAGGACAAGGTCATCGGCGTAACCAAGGCTATTATACTAGCTCAACCCCACCAAGCAGAACCTCTGCACGACCGGAAGCCTTCACTCTTTCATGTAGATCATTGATAAAAATCAAAAAGAGAAGAGGGGAGAGAGGATCCCCTTGTTTCACCCCTTTCTCTTCTTTGAACATAAAAGGGCTGCCAGTGATGCTTCCGTACACATTTGTATACATTGCCTGAATCATTTTGACATCGACTGCACTCACCCCTTGCTTCAACAAAACTTTAAACAAAATATCTCTGGAGAGGGAACCAAAGGCTTTGCTGAAGTCTACAAAGTATGCTAACAAGGGTTTCTTTCGTTTCTTTACCTTTTGTATCAGGCTGAGCGCGATAAGTGCTCCAATGGCTTCTCTTGTTCCTACCCTTTGCTGAAAACCCAACTGCCTATGGTCAATCTTCACTTGCGATGTAAAACGGGCAGAGAGGAGTGAAGAAAAGAGTTTTGGTAAGAGTGAGACAACATGAATCGGACGCCATTTACCAGGGTTAGGGGAAGGAGGCCCCTTTAGAACCGGACAGATTTTAATTACATTCGATTCATCTCACCAAGCAGATGTTAAGTGAATTAAGTTCAAATGGATAAATAACAAAGCACGAGAAAGAGGTGAATATTGAAAGCTGAGGGAGAGGTGGTTGGGGGCGAGTCCGGACAACTCTGCAGCCTTTTCCTCCTTTGTGGACCGAAAAACTTTCCTTATTTCTTCTATGCAAAAATAAAGGCGAGACGGAGGGATTGGTGGGGGCAAGGGGGGGGAGTGAATGCCAGAGGGAACCTGATAAGAGTGGGTATGCAGTTGTGAAAAGACGCCAGGGTGCAAAGAAGAGTTAAAAACGGGCGGGGCTGGCTGTGAAGGAGCGAAAAGGGGAGCACTTCCTTGTGCAGATTCCCTGCTAAAGGGAGAGTCAGCAAAGATGGAAGCCCAGTGGCAAGAAAAGTCCTTTACTAAAGGCTGGGAACCAGGAGGGGCTTTCTCTCTATTGCTTTTTTACAGCTTTCTTCTCAATGACCAGACCTTTGAAGGGTTGGAGGACAACTCGAGTGCAACCTTTTCTGTACAGAGCTTCTTGTACGCCTTTCTTTTCCTGTTGTACAATCGCTGACATCTGCGGGCCTGCCTCTCAACTGTCTGTCTTAAAGCAACCATGTTCGCTCTGCTACTCCCACTTCTCCCCTCATTCTCATATGATTGTACAAGTTTGTTCAACATCTTTCCGCGTCTTCCTTGCTTCCCTCCAAAGTGTAGCTGCTTCCTTGTATTCATTATCAAACCATTCGGCCTTTTTCTTTTGTCTCACTTTTTTCCTGCCCTGTTGACCATCTAAATCCTTCCGCTTGATTTCTTTTGTCGGGCTGGCCAACGTGGTTTCCTATTCCTTCAGCAGTAACTTTTCCTGTTCACAGAAAGACAAGGGCACCGGTTGCTCACATAAGTTGGGAGCAGACAATAGGGGGGGGGGAACAGATAGAAAAGAAGAGAGATCAATGTTTTCAGCTTCACAAGCCATTTTCACAAGTCCAGGCCATAGCTGTTCAGCCAATTGACCAGTTGCTACAGCTGAGGAAAGAAGTTCCTCATCTGAGATAGGAGTGGATCTGACGGAGCGATGAAGGGGGGGGGATAGATAAAAGGGAGTTCTCTTTGCTGTCTGGCTGCTGAGGGGGAATGAAAGGGGCAGCAACAAGGGATAAAGAAAGTAACACAGCTGCATGGTCGAGCCTGGACAGTTCTACTGGCTGTTTCACATCGAGGTGAGTATAAGTACGGAGGAGGGGAGGATCAATGAGAAAAAAGTCAATCAGAGTGTGACCCCTACCTTTCCAAAGGAAGGTGCAGTCACGTGAGAAAGAGCGTGCTTCCCCACTCCAAGCGGGGGCAGAACCATCAATGCAGAGACCATTTAAAGGGAGAAGATTCATTAGTTCACAGAGTTTTAAAAGAGAACGGCCCTGCTGATCAACTTTTCGGTTGCAAGACGAAGCACGGACTACTCCCAATATATTTTCTTCCTGAATGATTCCATTCTTGTCTTGTACCCCCATATCCCAGGTAATTCCTTTTAGCAGCTCATCGGAGATGTAAGCGTTGAAATCACCAGTCATAATTCTCCTTTCCCCTAGAAAAACTTCCGACAATGCATCTGTCAGGCGCTCCCAGTGGCTCGGATCCCCGCCTGCCTCCCCTCTCCCAGTAGACTGTTCGTGTAGCACATATACTCCAAACACATGCAAAACAGAGGACTTGCTATATGCATTGAATCTACCAACATGCAATGACGCACACAGCATAGATGGGCTGACCAGTTCGATTTCAGGCCTTAGTCGGCCTCTCAATGACTTTTGAATTAAGACAGCGACCCGCCTGGTATCTTTGTCCTGTTCTGATGCTTTCTTCCTGCCTCTGCCACTTCCATCTCCCCCAAGGTGCTGTCTAACCCATTCTCGGTGGGAGAAATTCTTGCCTGAGTGCATGAAAAGGGTATTCAAAAAGGCGCGTGAGGGACCGTGTTTCCATCAAAATTACCATATCAAACTCCTCAAGCCAGGCAAATAGACTGCCATCACTCTCTATGTTGTCTAAGAAACCTTTCACGTTGAGCATGACAATTCTGAGCCCCGCTGTTGATCTTACAGAAATCACCTCTTTCAACGCAACACCCCCACTGGCTAGGCAAGCTGAAGCAGAAGCAGAAGCAGATGTAGGTGCCGATGAGGAAGAAGAAAAAGAAGAAGAAGAAGAAGAAGAAGAAGAAAAAGAAGAAGAAGATGAGGAAGAAGAAAGACCTTGTCCTTTTCCCTGCTTTCTCTGCCCTTTTTTCGTCACCTTTCCCTGTTTAGTCTTTCCATTGTTTCCCTCACGGCTTGTACTCTTTATCAGGGACTCAAGGGGCTGCCAGCCGTGTGAGTTTCGACATTTGTCTCCTTTCTGGCATCCCACACAGGGAGTACCGTTCTTTATACCGCGCTGCACGCACTCCTAAATTTTTGGCAGAGCCTCTTTGAAAAGTGAATTTTGTGGTTTTTAAAGGGGGTTTTAGTGTGGTTTTAGGGGGATTTTCGCCCTTCAGAAGAAGATTTTTGGCCTATAAATGAATTTTTGGCAGCTCATGACTAAAACATGAACCAATAGTTTATGAGTGCGTGCAGCGCGCTTTGCACACTTGCAGCCAGCATAAGTATTGGAGTCATGACACCGGCATGCACATCTGGTAGACGGTTGGACGGAGGAGATGGGGGAAACAGTCTAGGGGGGCAGAGCCGAAGGGTCTCGGTTTTTACATCTGTCTTTGCCCAGATAGCAGTTAGTACAGTCACTGTGGGTTCTGTTTAAGGTACACTTACAGTTTTTCCCACAAACCCCCCCCCTCCCGATGGTTTGCACTCGCAACATCGTACTTCTTTATAGTTTGGGCATAGGGCGCCCAGTAGGCAGTGGGTACAGCGTTTTCCCGCTGCCGTACATGGGCACTCACACTTTCTCTTCCCCCTCTATCTCTCTGGGCATTGCAGGCAGTTGCAACACGCTTTCTCAGCTTGACAGGGCTCTTCTTCCTCTCTAAGTTTCAGTGCTTTAGGGCATGATAAGGAGGAGGAGGTGGAGGAGGAAGAGGAAGAGGAAGAGGAAAAGGAAGAGGAAGAGGGAGAGGGAGAAGAAAAAGAAGAAGAAGAAGAACAAGAAGAAGAAGAAGAAGAAAAAAAAAAAGATTTTGAAGAAGAAGAAGAAGAAAAAGAGGAAGAAGAAGAAGAAAAAGAAGAAGAAGAGGAGGAGGAGGAAGAAGAAGAAGAAAAAGAGGAGGAGGAAGAAGAAGAAGAAGAGGAAGAGGAAGAGGAAGATGAAGATGAAGATGAAGAGGAAGAAGAAGAAGAGGAAGAAAAGGAAAGAGAAGGGTCCACTCGGTGGCCTGGCCTCCCCCCCCCCCCTCCTCCCTGTCCGTTCCCACCCACGTTCTTTCCCACACCAGGTCCAGGGGAAGAAGAAGAAAAGAAAAGAACAGGAGAAGAAGAAGAAGAGGAAGAAGAAGAAGAAGAAGATTCTGAAGAAGAGGAAGAAGAAGAGGGGGCAAAAGAAAGAGAAGGGTCCACCCGGTGGCCTGGCCTCGCCCCCCTCCCCCCTCCCTGTCCATTCTTACCCACGTTCCTTCCCATACCAGGTCCGGAGGAAGAGGAAGAAAAAAAGAGAGCAGAAGAAGAAGAAGAAGAAGAAGAAAGAAAAGAAGAAGAAGAAAAAGAAGAATTAAGAAGAAGAACATCATTATTATTGATCGGTCTATAGGCCATCATGCAATGTATGAGTCTAGAACAATGCTGTATTGCTCCTTTGCCAGATCTCCATCACTTATCGGGGTGGGGCTGCCGTCTGCTAGCTGAAACCTGGCGCCTGAATCATGACGCTTAATCGATTTAAGTGCCGTCCCTCACTATAGAAGGCTGCGACAGTCAAACCAAGTAGCAAACCAATCCAAGGTACTGAGAGCAGACAGAGCAAACCAGTGAAGAGGGTGTCTTCTTGCTGCTCTTTCTCAGAAGCAACACGACTAGGAAAGGCAAAAGAACTGTTTTCCTTATCAGTGGTCTCTTAAATCGCATCAAAACGAACCAAGGAAGAGGCCGTCTCTTGCAGTCTCAGAATATGCATGATTCCAGAGATCTTTATCCGTCTTGATACCGTCTTGGTGCCACCTCTATGAGGAATGATAAACTGAAATATCTGAGATATTTCAGGATATTTGTAAATATTTCTATCCCCCATTAAATATCTTTACATATCCCAAATATCTAAGATATTTCATAATAGTTTATATCTTTAAATATCTGACTGCATCAAATTATGTGACAAGAAGATATTTGAAGATATTCCTAGATATTTATTTTAAAAAATATTTATCTTTAATTATATAACTAATACAATAGACTATGCAGTTGATTGAATACTTGCAAATATCTGCAAATATCTGGTGATATCTTAGAATATAGAAAGATATTTTGAATTTGTCTACAAATATCTTAAAATATTTACAATTATTTTGAGATATGTATGGACAAACATTTTTTGGAAGGAAGGAAGGAAGAAAGGAAAGAAGGAAGCAAGGAGGGAGAGAGGGAAGGAAGGAAGGAAGGAAGAAAGGAGGCTAGCAAGGAGGGAAGGAGAGAAGGAAAGAAGGAAGCAAGGAGGGAGAGAGGGAAGGAAGGAAAGAAAGAAGGAAGGAAGAAAAGAAGGAAGGAAGGACAGAAGGAAGGAAGGACAGAAGGAAGGAAGGACGGAAGGAAAGAAGGAAGGAAGGAAGGAAGGAAGGAAAGAAGGAAGGAAGGAATGATGGAAGGAAGGAAGGAGGGAAGGAAAGAAGGAGGGAAGGAAGGAAGGAGGAAGGAAGGAAGAAAGGAAGGAAGGAAGAAAGGAAGGAAGGAAGGAAGGAAGGAAGGAAAAAAAGAAAGAAAGAAAGAAAGAAGGAAAGAAAGAAAGAAAGGAAGAAAGAAAGAAAGAAAAAAGAAAGAAAAAAGAAAGAAAGGAAGGAAGGGAGGGAGGGAGGGTGGGAGGGAGGAAGGGACTTAAAGGAAGAAAGAAGGAAGAGAGGGAGGAAGAGAAGGATGCATTGCACAAAACCTGATTTAGTTTTCAATCTGAGAGTCGCAGCATGACCTAGGAACCGCCCACACCCAGTTTTTTGGTGGGACTCCGGAGAATCTGATTGAAACCGCTGTAGTTAAAAACTTGATCTTTTTTTGGTTTCCTCAGTGACATTAGGCCCCTCTCTAACCATTCTGAAGTCGTCCTGGCGCCCATCAATGGCTCCAACCACAAAGTTTTTCTCGGCAGTTCAGACCTTGCCGTCCCTTTGCGTAAAGGGCTACACTGGGGAATACTCTCCAACAAACATACAGATGAAAGGAAGGAAGTCTCTCAGGATAGAAGGAAGGAAAGGAAGGAAGAAAAGAAGAAAGGAAGAAAGGAAGGAAGAAAGGAAGAAAGGAGAGGAAGGGAAAGAAGGAAGGAAGGAAGGAAGGAAGGAAGGAAGCAAGGAAGGAAAAAAGGGAACTTCAAGGAAACGAAGGAAGGAGGGAAAGAAGGGAAGGAAGAAGGAATGGAAGGAAAGAAGGCAGGAAGAAACGAAGGAATGGAACGGAAGGGAAGGGAAGGGAAGAAAAGGGAAGGAACGAACGAACGGACGATGGAAGGTCTGTCTCGCCTCACTGTTCTATGGATGGGGAGAGAGGAAAAGACAAAGAGACGTCGAGCTGGGGGAGGATACACTCACTGCTCGTGCTGCGAAACTGTTGAGAAGTCTCCTTTCTATCAGCACAAGGGTCTATCTCACGAAGGAAAATGTTTATGCCTCGCTGTTCTGTGGATGGGGAGAGAGGAAAACAAAGAGAAACATCGAGCTGGGGGAGGATACACTCACTGCTTGTGGCGCGGAACTGCTAAAAAGTTTCCTTTCTGTCAGCACAAGGGTCTGTCTCGCGAAGAAAAATGTGTGCCTTGCTGTTGTATGGGTAGGGAGAGAGGAAAACAAAGAGAAACATCGAGCTGGGGGAGGATACACTCACTGCTCGTGCTTTGGAATCGATGATGAGGTCAGTACAAGAGTCTGTCTCACGAAGGAAAACGTTTGTGCCTCGCTGTTCTGTGGATAGGGGAGAGAGGAAAACAAAGAGAGACGTCGAGCTGGGGGAGGATACATTCACTGCTTGTGGCGCGGAACTGCTGAAAAGTCTCCTTTCTGTCAGCACAAGGGTCTGTCTTGCGAAGAAAAATGTTTGCCTCGCTATTGTGTGGGTAGGGAGAGAGGAAAACAAAGAGAGACATCAAGCTAGGGGAGGATACACTCACTGTTCGTGCTATGGAACCGATGACGAGTCTGCTTTCTGTCAACACAAGTGCCTGTCTCGCCAAGGAAAAATGTTTCCCTCGCCATTGTATGGATGGCGGATGCAGAGAAAAGAAACGAAGGAGACGAGCACTCTACAAACACAACACACCAGGGTGCACAGCGTTAATGCTCCAAGCGACCTTCATTTTTACCTCAAAGGCAGGTTGATAGGGCAACACAAAAAATCCTGGGAAAAGCAACAACAAGGATGCACTCTCAAAAATCAGTGGAGACGACGGAGGGAAAAATCACAGCTGCACTGAGGCCAGCGTATTGCATGGAAAAGCGATGGAGCTCTCCAATCTGTAATGGAAACACTTGAATCTCTAAGCACTTCAGAGCCAACTCAGAGTTACTGACTAATACTGAGGCAGTTTTACGATGTTTTGCGCTGCGAAAAACTCTGGAGGCCATATATGGAGGCCAACTGGTCTCTCGAAAAGCATGCAATGCATGTATGGGCTGCATGTGGGCCAGCAGCCGCGGCGGCGCGCGGGATGTGCGGATTGCATATATACCAATTAATGTCTGCATGCCTTTGCGTACCCCTGCGGCCCGCGTGCGGTCCGTGACCTATATATGCCATGAATAGCCATGAAGCTGATTGGGGTGTCGCGAATCGTGTTATCAGTCTGACTCTAGGTCTGACCCGTAGTCTGTCCCTAAGTCTGACTCATACATAAGATAATGAAAGATAATAATAATGATAATCAAATTATTTGAAATAATTATTTGGTGAAATATCATCAACTATCTTAAAATATCTTGAAATATTACAAATATCCCCAAATATCTTCAAATATCTGGATATTTGGATATTTTATAATCAAATATCTTGGATATACAGATATTTCAGTTTGTCATTCCTTATAAATGTGGTTATTCGCTCCCTCCAACTACAGCAGTCAGAGAGCCAGAGAGGGATACAAAAGAAACCATCAGCACTGAAGAGAGAAAACTATCCAAAAAACAATGAGGACACATAAATACAGATTGACACACATACCTTGCAGTTTGATCTCTCTGGGCTTTCCACCAGTTTTCTCATAAATGACTCCGGTTCTTGAGAAACGGAGAAATTGGACAATTTCATCTCCAACTTGGATAATAAATAAAATGATTCCAACGTCCCAGCTTGACATTTCATATCGCTCTGAGATGCTCTGAAGTTGAAAAAACGATGTGTAGATGGACGAAACACCGAGACATACCGAGACTTAAAAAATGATACCGTACAGGAAAAGAAGTTCCCATTTAATTTTTTTTTTTCCCGGCGGCCGCCCAAGCCTTCCGTCTTCGAAATTGGGCCTATAGCCGCATGCATTCTCAAATGGGCGGGCCTGCGCGGCGCGTGCTAACACACCGTACGTGACAGGAAAGTTTAGTCAGTGAGTTTGTTAGCCAGTTAGCCAGTTAGAGATAGTGAGAGGATGCCTAACTCCAGTTGGAGCGTTAAACTACCAGGTTTTATCAAAAATCTGTCCTACAACATCCTAGCGTCACGCTACTGCATCCAGCTGCGTCAGCCTACTATAGGCTACCGAATGGTACCGATTGATCAAACGGTTCCGTTAGCAGTTACTTATATGGTACTAGATGGAGAGAGAGTCTTAGCCTGTCAATGCTTGTCAGTCTAACTAACTTTTTAAGGTCAGCCTTTTTAGGAACCATTAGTTTATCTTTGAATTTTTATCATGTGATTTTTAAATATGAAAATTTAAAACTAGAAAAAACTAAAATACAGTCCTTTTAAGAAGCCTTCTGAGTCATTATGTTTCATTCTGCCTGGTGTTTTTTGTTTTTTGAAAAATAAGATTTTTTATTATCTTTAATTTGTTTTAGTTATGCGAGTAATCGTGTAAGTTACGGTATAACGAGTTATGTGTATGATTTTTGAGTGTATTTAAGTGTGATTATTGTGATGTGCTAGGATATGATAATGTTTGTGATAAAATCATTCAAACATAAATAAATGCACATAAACTTCAAAAGGTTTTTACTTTAAATTTTTCTAAAACTTTTTTTATACCCCTAGTTTTCTTTCAAAACTATAGTTTTTCTGAACTTTTTCAATAAGTTTTCAATCAATTTGTGGAAATGTAGTCAGTGGTGTCGGTGTAGTCATTTAAATCAGACTACAAATACAGAACAACTTGAAGCAATGCGCAGCTAGACCTAGAGCTAGACAAATTAATGCGCACCTGAAGTGTGGGAGAGCTGAACATCATGACATAAATAGATATGAATAAAACAATGCTTAAACGATGTGCATCGAAAAGTTCCGCTCCTCTCCGGACCCCTTGCATTCGTAAGAAGCAACCTATTACACCTTTTCTTTCCCTGCGCACTTCACTCGATCTTTGTCTTGCTTTTCCTCCCCCTCTGGGACTCTTCAGCGAGGTCCACTGCCCGTCCGACCCACTTTAAAGTCCCATCTGATTTGGGCTGAGGCTTTCTTTGATGCGAAAGGAACGATTGTCGTTGTCGTCGGAACCCATCAACTAGTTACCCGCACTCTCCCCTGCCTTGCAACAGACTGTAAACACAGGCAGCGCCTAGAGGGTGTTTCGATTCCTTTCCTTCGTTGACATTTGTTTTGATTTTTTGTAGACAGGCTCCGTTTCGAGGCCTGTGTCAAAGGCCATCCAATCATTCATGTATTTCCCATCCGCCCACTGAAGATGCCCATCTACCCATTTGAGGTTAATTCATTTTTCATTCTCAACCCTCAGTCCCGTTTCTGCTCTGCCGACGCGTCCCCCACTCGTTGATCCCACTCGACTCCCTGTCTACTTGGTTCAACGTGTCCTCATCTTTCCATTTCCAGAAAGGGTGCGGGACCCTTGTGGAGGGGTCGTCGGGAATTATGGAGATGGCTCCGGCGGGAGGAATGGGAATGTCCTCCTCCTCCTCCTCGTCGTCCTCTTCTCCTTCGCACTCTTCTACTTCTGCATCCCTGGTGGTACCCCCTTCCTCGTCTGCGTGTCTCCCTCCTCCTTCATCGGCAGGCGGGGTGACAGGATTCTCCGCTTCAACCTCTGCTGCCCCCTGGGTCTCTCCCGCATCCCCTCCCGCTTCATTCGGGTGATCACTCTGCCCCGTTGCGTTTGTCTGACCTTCAATTTCTGCAGACTGAGGGTGTGTGCGGTCTCCTGAATCTCCCTCTGGGGTCTTCTCGAGAGCGTCTTGTAGGCTCTCGTGTGCTGCAGTGCCAGGATTTTCTTTTCCGTTTTCTTTTTGGGAATCTTCTTGTACTCCCTCGCTTTCAATCGCAGAGGAATTGTGTGGATCCCCTGAATGCACAGATTCATAATTTTCTTGAGACTCAATTGGGCTCTCTTGGGAGTCTGTCGGGCCCTGTTCTTCTTGGCCCTCTTCTTTCTCATCTTCACCCTTCTCTACCGTCTCCTCCTGTCCAGCGAAGGAGAGGGCTTTGCCCTCTTCCTCTAAATCTGTCTTTTCCTCTTGTCCAACCTTATTCATGCCATTTTCGTGAACCTCCTGTTCGTCCTCTCCTTCTTTCTCAACGGTGTCTTCCCTTTCCTTCCCCCCTCCTTCGGTCTCTTCTTCGTTCTCTGCGTGAGAGGGAGAGGAGGCGTCTTGACCTCCTCCTTCTCCTACTTCTTCTTCTCCCTCTATTTGTGTCTCTTCCCTCTCTGGTTGATCCTGCTCTTCCTTTTCCCTTTCCTGGTTCGAAACATCAGCTTGTGCGGCTGTCTCTTCTGCATGGGATTCTTCTGCTGGCTCCTGTGCGTTACCTTCTTTCTCTTCCTCTGCATCCTGCACTTCCGTCAGGAAGGTGCCCCCTCCTTCTCCTTCATTCTCAGCTTCCCCAACCCCCTCTCCTTCCCCCTCTTGCTCCCCTTGATCTTCGGACTGGCCTCCTTCATTTCCGTTCGTTTCGGCTCCTTGTTCTGCTTCGCCCTCAGGAGGGGCGCACTGGTCATCTTCAATCAACAGACTTTTCTCTTCCTCACCCTTTGCATTCTCTTCCTCGGGAGTCTCGGGGACCTGCGGGATCAGGGCAACGACCATGCGGTCCTCCTCTTTTGAAGGATCCTTTGGAGGATTCTCTCCAGCTGTGTCCGTGTCCTTTCCCTTCTCTTTCGTCTTACCTGATTTCCCCTTTCCCTTCCACCGCGTTGATCTGCAAACTGCTGCGGGCGCAGACATGGGGGGGCGGGGGGTTTTTATTCCTCCCGCCCGCCGTGCTTCTGCCTCTTCAGCTGCTCTTTTGGCGAGACGCTTGGCAACGGCATAGAGGCGGTTCGACGCTTCCATCCCTCTGCGTGCACGGCGTGCAGAGGACTCCGAGGGGACCTGCAGGGGACAGAAAGACAGACAGAGAGAAACAAACAAACAAACAAACAAACAAAGAAAGAAAGAAAGAAAGAAAGATGCAGAGAGAAACACGGGGACGCAGAACCTCATCACGACATCATGCACATTCAGAAATTAGAGCAGGCGCCAGAAGAAAAGAAGAGAGAGAGCAATGATGTTTCTTCAGACCTAATGCACTTCTTTTTCACATCGACTTCTGGAGTAAATTATGCACAAATGTCCTTCAACAGAGGAGACATGAAGAGAACATGATGGTTTTTGGGACGACCAGTTTCGCCGCTGCTTTCCTTAAAACAAAACCCGAACAGTCACGAGAAGCTGTGCCCATTAATATACAAAAGGGAGAAAGGTTGGAAAGCAAAAGAGACAGTCAAAACAGAATGACCCCCTCACACACCTGTACAGCAAGGAGAGCCTCTGCCTGTTGGAGAGCGGTTTGTCTGAGGAAGAGAGCCTGGCACTGCGTCGAGTGAGGCTCCCCGGGGGAGAGGCGCTTCCCGCAGATGCAGGGTGTGGGCCTTCTTCTTCTTGGAAGTGTGCAGGGGGACCCTGCGGCATCCAGCTTGGCTGCTCTCAATTCTCTCAGGGCGTACTCTTCGGTCGTGTCCTTGGGGGGTGCAGAGAGGGCAAGGGCAGAGGGGGGGAGACGGTTAGAGTTAGACGAAGAACTAGGTGGGAGTGCAAGAGAGAGGAAACGAGGATCGCGGCATCCGGCAGGGAAGTCTCCAGGGGGAGGACGGTCGGGGTTGAGAGAGTCGAAAGGTTGGGCCAATAGAGATGACGGGGGGGCAAATTGAATCTCTCGGAAATAGATTCTCCACTTCGACTGCTGCCGTGCCTCCATTGTTTCTGCATCCCTCAAACTGGGGGTCGATAGAGGGGCCTGATGCTGGCTGTTTGTGTATTTTTTTGCTTTGTCGCCCTTCCTGTTTTTGGAGGATCGGGAAGTCGGTCTGTCGGAAGGGGGGGGAGGAAGCGCTCCGAAGGGGAAGCTGAAGGTTTTGGGGTTCAGAGGTGCAGTTGGAATGGAGGGGAGCGTCAATGTAAAGTGGAGCTGCACATGGAAGACGTCCCCTTCCTCGCTGGCGTCGAGAGACGATGATGAGGGAATTGCTACCTGCAGTGGAGAGAAGTGGGCGGAGTGAAAGGAACGTAATCTTACATGCAAAGCCCTTGATATTCTTCATGCATAGTGACCTCTATTGGTACTGTTCTCATACATGTAATGTTCAAAAGATTGTGGCCGTCTGTTTCACAGAAGGCACAGAGGGGGCAGCACAGTTGGGGGAGCACCCTCTAGGGATCTTTCCACCTTCGTTCTTTTTTTTTTTCCCTTTCCTTGATTGTCCTTGTGCAACCACTTTTTCTGGAGGATTTTGACGTGAGCCGAATTGCATTACTTGTTCTGTTTCAATAAGGACGCGCGAGAACGTCGACGGTTGATCTGTAGATGTTGCGTACCTCTTTTGGAATGCAGCGTGAAAAAAGAGGTTCAGAAGTCAACAATTCAATTAACCTTGTACCGAGGGATTGTAGCGCATGTGCACGCACGCACACACACACACACACACACACACACACACATGCATACATAGATACGTGAGAAGAAATCAACACACAGACTGACCGCCCAGGTCTCGGAAGGCAGTCCATCTGAGAAGAGGGAGGGCAGCCGAATGCAGCAGCACGCAGCCACCGTCTCTGTCTGAGAGTCTTCGGATTCCGCCCCGTCTCTGTCCAAACGATGAACGAAAAGCGCATTTAGGAAACCGCCGCCTCCCCCGCTCCCGCCGCCCCGTGCCGAAAGAGCAGTGAAACCTTCGGACTCGTCGGTCCATCCTGTAGGCAGCTGCACACACGTCTCACTAACCCTTTCCCCCTCTACACCTTCTTTTGATACCCCCCCTGGAACCAGTACGGAGGCTCTGAAGGCAGGCGGGGTATCTTGAAATGCCTTTTCAAGGACCGACAGTGCCTCGGTTGATAAAATACAATCGGCCTGGGTGCTCTTTTTGACTCCAGCTGCAGGTCCATTCCCACCAGAATCCCCCTGCTCACTATCGTCATCGACGGGGATCTCTCCCGGAAGGGGTTCGGACAGGGAAGTGCAGACGCTTCCCCGGGCGGGGTCTGGGTGAGGGGGCCTGATCATGGAGCGACTGACGAACAGCTTTACAGAAAGGTGGTCAACACAAATATTCTCAAAGACCTCTATTTTGGCTCTGAGAAAGGCCGGAAACTCCCCTCCTGACTTACCCAGCCCCCAGGAAGAGGCTGAATAAAGAGGATGGGGCCTAACTGCTGGTGCATTATCTAGGAAGGCTGGCTTGGCCCTTTGGGATTCGTACCGGGCAGCTGCTGCTTGAAGGGATCTCTTCGCAAACAATTTTTGGGAAGTCATTCGCTGGGAATCTCTCCTTCCTCCAGCTGCCACACGCATTGCCTCCTCTGTGTGCAGCGCCAGCTGTTCCATTCCCTCCGTTGTGACCAGAAGACGCGGAGGGGGTGTGAGCTCGACTCGCACGTTTTTTTGGAGCAAAGGGTCCTGTACGAGTTGGGGTGTGGCTGTACGTGAGTGGGTTTGTTTGGGGAGATGTGGAAACTTCCTGAAACGATTTTCCCGTAACTTTTTGATGACGGATGACTCCCTGATACTTGGAGGGTGGGGCATCTCCGGTGCAAAAGATGACATTTTTCTATATATATATTCTTTTGTTTCTTGCTTTTCGTTGAGTTCCTGGTTCAGTCTCACTGGTCGTTGCTTCAACCGACCATAAATCCTTACAGAAAGGGCAGCATCAAGAGGAAGGGGCGCCACTGGATACTGGGAGAGTATTTCGCCTCAACCAGCAAGACTCTCTGTTGAGGATACTGCCTGACTTTGCTACTATTGTTACAACAGAAAAGGTGGTCGGCATGCATGGAGAGTCTCCGGTGCATGAAATGACTGGCCAGTTAGTCGGTGATCTGCATCACCTCTACCAAACTTGCCGAGAGAAGGGTGATAATCCGATGCAGGTTGTTTCTATTGACTCGATGTATATGGAGTCACACAACTTGGTACATAAGCCGTATCAGTTCAACAGTGATCGACGCAATTCTGACACACTGAACTTCCAAAAGAAAAATTCAAAGACAACTGCATGAAAGACAACTGCATGCATGCATGCATGCATCCTGCATGGGGTTGCATTCACGATGTCAGCACGACTGCATGCATGCATGGCACGCATATAGAGACACTACCGTATATTTCATCACACTTTGCCCACTTTGAACTTTCTATACAAAAACTAGCCTTGGGGGGGTACTTCCGGCTGACCATTCATAGGCTGTGCGGCCCGGGCGTTCATGGCAGAGCACGCATACTAGGCGGCACACTGCAGCTTCTTTGCACATAGCGTCAAATCGGCTCTGCCACTGTGGCTGGGGAATAGAGACTAGGTCCAATTTGCATAGTTGGTGGGGGTGGTTGCTATCCAGTACATCGACCAAGTGATCAACCTCCAGGTTCGATCTCCAGTATCCACTTTTAAACTTTTTCAGGCCCTTTCGTTGCGTCCGTTCCTCCCAA
>JAHBMJ010002866.1:2716-15188 GCA_018398765.1 Chromera velia
CATGCAATGACTCGGAGCACGCAATGAAGATTCACTGCAATTTTGATTGGGAATGATCTTCAAAAAGCATCAAAAAGTCATTTTTCATGCCTTTACAGTAACCGTCACGGTGCACCGTCCTAGCTTGTGCACAATGTCATGTGCAAATGATGATCGATGGTGATATTATGCATTAAATTAAATATTTATATCAATTAAATTTGAAGATCGAGATTTCGTGCATGCATGGTACATGGCTTAGGCTCGATCACCTCAGCTCTCCTTGATCAATGTCTTTGCATGTCTTCACTGGTTTATTCCTCGGGTTTATTCACTCAATTGAGTAAAAAGAACTGCATTGTTTTGCATGTCACATTGAAGGGACTCGATCGCGCTCAATCTGGATGTAGCAACGCTGGCTCTCAATTAATCATTGATATGCAATGCCATCCAAACAGCCGGCCGGAAAAAAATAACTATGCCAAACCACTTTCCGTGCATGAACAGACTTTGCATATCCGGGCAAAAGGAACTAGCAAAAGGAACTAACAAAAGGAGCAATATTAAAATATTTCCAAAAAGAAAAAGAAAGATCTACAGAAGAGGGATGCCGGGACTTCGAGAAGCGTCCGGAAGTGTGAACTGATTGCCGTCTGAAGACAAATCCCAAAGCTAGGTACTAACAGAGATCCTTTGCGATTCTACTAGACCGTTCTAGACTATAACATTCTCTGGGTAGCGTTGCAAATTGAATGCACTCTCGCCCGCTCTCGCCGATACTCTGGCCGGATCCTCTCGGAACAAAAAAGTTTAAAAACGTGCCGCCAATGGTGACGTTCCGATGTCGTCCGGTGTTATCTCTCATAGACTAAGTTGCGCTGAATGTTCATTGTCATCGACTGCTCAAACATTTGCAGGTACGTCCTATACTTCCAACGATCTAGCTTAACTCTTGGCTGAAATGATGATTCATTCAATGAGACCGATTCGGAAAGAGGCACAGAATTTTGAACGATTTTGGAACTATAGAATTTGGAGAGTAGAACCGACTATGGCGGACTATGGCCGCATGCTATGGCAATCTTACTTAAAAAAAAAAACACTTTGAAGAAAGCAAATACCATCACTAGGACAACTATCCTTTTTGCACACGGCTAGCCTATGATAGCCGACGCTACCACTACTAGGATAACTATCCTTTTTGCACACGGCTAGCCTATGATAGCCAACGCTACCATTACTATGACCCACGAAGAACCTCATATCCACGATATGGCGCAATATGACCGGATATGCCTATCTATCTATGACGATATGACCATATCCCATATCTACGATATGGACCTTTTTGTATCCGTCCATATCCCATATCATGGATATGAGATATGACATATCTGTCATATCCGAGATATGATTATAATTTCATATTTTATAACAAGCTACGATATGAGGCGATATGAGCCGATATGACATATCAACGCTATGACATCGTATCATATCGCTAGATATCGATGCATATCAAGAATTTATTAATGTATAGGAAAGAAGAGGAGGAAAGGCAAGAAATTGAGGAGAGAAAGGAAGGAGCAGATGATGAAGAAGAAGGAGAAGGAAGGAAAGGAAAGGAAACGAAGAAAGGAAGGAAGGGAAGGGAAGGGAATGGGAAGGAAGGAAGGAAAAGGAAGGAAGGAAAGGACAGAAGGAAAGGAAGGAAAGGGGGATATCATCTCCACCAGAAAAACAAAATAAATCCTCTTCGAGTCTTTCACTGTCAACCTGAGCTCGAGCCTGAGTCCCGCGGCGATAATGATATGATCGAATCTCTTCAATCTCTTCAACTTTGAATCTCTTCAATCTCTTCCAAAACTCTTCAACTCTTCACTTCCTTCAAAGTGTTTTGTTTAATCTCTTCGACAATCAGGCTGCAAATTGAAGCCCCAGGCTGCGACAGAGGCAGAGACAGGCAAAAAAGAGAGAAAGAGAGAAGGGGAGAGAGAGAGAGAAAGAGACAGAGAGAGAGAGAGAAAGAGAGAGAGAGAGAGAGAGAGAAAGAAAGAAAGAAAGAAGGAAGGAAAGAAAGAAAGAAAGAAAAAAAGCAACAAAGAGAGAGAGAGAGAGAGAGAAAGCAACAAAGAGAGAGAGAGAGAGAGAGAGCGAGAGAGAGAGACAAAGAGAGAGAGAGAGAGAGAGAGAGAGAGAGAAAGCAAGCAAGCAAGAAAAAAAGAAAGAAAGAAAGAAAGAAAGAAAGAAAGGACTCGGAAGGAAGGAAGGAAGGAAAGGAGGGAGGAAGGAAGCTTAGTGAGGGAAGGAAGAAAGGAAGGAAAGAAGGAAGCACAGAAGGAAGCAATGGAGGGAGGGAAGGAAGGAAGGAGGAAAGAAAAAACGAACTCACTCTTTGCATCCAGAGAGAATAAATTGGTACTCGAGCAGGGGTTCAGAAAGCACGAAGGTAGATGAGACTAGAGTCCCCTCTGTACTCACGACCCAGCTTGTGAAGTCATCGGTCAAGAACGACTCCACAGCGCTCCACAGTGACTGTGGTAGAAAAGTCCCCATCTACTTTTGCACTTGAGAAAACTGAGGACGCAACAGGCTTCTCAGTGGTGGAGTTGAAGCCTGGAGGTTGCTCGAAGATCTTAAGAAACGTGCCGGTAAAGTCATGACCACGATCTTCAACAGAGTGAAATGTGGTGAACACGTTATTCTCTGTGGTCAAATTTGGGTCGCCGACCAACGTAAAGCGGTCAAACGTCAGCGTGCAGGCATCTCAAAAGCACTGTTCCTGCTTGCCACCCTTTCCCGCATGTATTCAATGCGATCAGTGTTCTCCCCCGGCCTGCGTCCTTACCCTTCTCTCCTATTCTACAACGAAGAAAGAAGGAAGGAAAGAAGCAACGAAGAAAGGAAGGAAGGAAGGAAGGAAGCACGGAAGGGAGGAAGGAAGGAAGGAAGGAAGGAAGGAAAGAAGGAAGGAAGGAAGGAAGGAAAGAAGGAAGCACGGAAGGAAGGAAGGAAGGAAGGAAGTAAGGAAGGAAGGAAGGAGGAAAGGAAGAAGAAAAGAGAAAGAAGGAAGGAAAGAAAGAAAGAAGAAAAAACGCAAAGAAGGATCGAAGGAAGGAAGGAAGGAAGGAAAGAAGGAAGGAAGGAACTTTTCAAGGAAGGACAGAAGGAAGGTTTCGCTAAGGAGAATATGTTTGCCTTGCTGTTGTATGGATAGGGAGCGAGGAAAAGGAAGAGAGACGTCAAGTTGGAGGAGGATACACTCACTGTTTGTGCCTAGGTTTGTACTCTGGAACTGATGAGGAGTCTGCTTTCTGTGTGCACGAGGGCCTGTCTTGATGAGGAAAAATGCCAGAGTGCCTCAAACCTGCATCCAGCGCACAGGGATACTGCCCAACACTCATATGATCCTGCCTCGAGGGAAAGAGCAGGACACAACCACTTACCGGGGGAGCTGGAGGTCGATCAGTAAC
Source organism: Chromera velia (assembly GCA_018398765.1). Lineage (NCBI taxonomy): Eukaryota > Chromeraceae > Chromera > Chromera velia. The sequence goes on from JAHBMJ010002866.1 coordinate 6,169, forward strand.
CCAGAGACGCCTTTTCTCCACAACAAGATGTCAAAACCGTCTCGCCCTCCCACAACCAACAGACACACCAGAGACTCATCCCGCTGTCTTTGGTCTCCGAGGATGACAACAGACAAAAGGCCTTGGGAGAAATTGTTGGGAATCGATTCTACGGCCTCCTAAAGAATACAAGAGATGTTGTTCAGGAGGCACCTCCTAAGTGTCCTGAGCTGCAACTGCCAAACGCGTCGAAGTGCATCAACGGAACCACAAGACTGTATCCCGCTACTGTAATAGACACAATCTGTCTGAGCCTAAGCAAGCAGAATGGTACCATTTTGTCAATCCGTACTCTGCTCAGTACTGCTACAGGCATCCACAGGCAACAAGACAGCATTGGAGGTAGAATTAATGGAGGTAGATCACTGGCAGCCGATTAGAATTTCAAGAGTGCACGGCCCCGGAAAGTTTTGGTTTCCGCACGGGCCCATGCATGTACATGCAGTGGCACAGCCGGCCGCGTCTGCGGTAGCAGCGCGGGCCCGCCGCCCGGTGCGGAGGTCGGCCGGCCGTATCTACCATGGCCACCCCATGCATGGGTGTACGTTATACAGTTATACCATATCAGAGATATGAAGATACACAGATAGACATGACCATATCGATATAAAGAGATATAACATATCGAGATATGTACTATCAGATATGACCATATCGCTTCATATCTTCATATCAGATACTCATATCACTCCATATGCCCATATCCGTGATATGAGTGATATAGAACCGGATATGACACTCATATCGCCTCTCATATCATCATATCCGGATATGTCATATCGCTTTGGTTCATAGTGAATCATAGATGTAGCAGCCAGCATCCTGAATTATCCTGAATTCATGATAGGGGCAAACTCAATGAGCTAGCCAATTGAAACAGTCACTGACTGAAATGAATCAAACGGAATTAAACCACATCAATCTGAATGCTGATTGAGACGTATTGCTGATCATGTCTAGAAATAGTATGCACTGCCAACAGATTGCAAAAAGAACTTTGAATACATTCTATAGAATGCATTAATTACTATCAATACAATATCGCTCAAAATATTGTCCGTCTTAGTAATATTTGATTACTGGCTCAAAGCCAGCTAGCAAAGCCAGAAATCAAGGTGCATAAAAGCTACCAAACAAGCAATTCATGACTTATATACTCTAGTCTGAGACTAGTCCTCTGTTAGAGTCCTATGACGCACCCTTGGCTAGTTTTTTTACGATGAATTCTTAGAAAGCAAACTATTGTGACGTTGGTTAGGCTACTAATGATTGTCCCATGATTTATCTGATCATGCTCCTACATATCATCATTCTGATGACGGATGATGAATGCGCAAATTTGCTCACTCTAGCTCTACATATATCGATAAAATAAATATTAACATAGCCAACATGCAGCTCAGCTTAATCGATAAAGTGAATGAATTTAAAAATCGAATCAAACAATTGCTGCATGTCATTGAGAACATGATCATACTGCCTTGATCAACATTCTCAGACTTGTGCTTCGAAATTGTCAATCTCACTGAAAGAATGGAAAAGCAGAAATAAGCTAGGATTTAAGTCGTTAAAAAAAAAAAAAACACTAGAAAATAATATAAATTATATAATGAACATTCAATTTGCCGCGATGCGCAAAAATGTGCAGTGAAGTGCCATTATTAATCGGAATGCTAGAGAAAACGAAAGAAAAGACACCTCGCAGCTACTTTTACAGCTAGCTAGAAAGTTAATCTAGCTAGAATTCATTGCCTTGATTTATGAACAAGGTAAGGTAAAGCTCATGTAGACAAAGTTTGCCTCAAAAAAACTTGACATTTGCTTACAGATCAGACGTCTGATCTGAGAGGGTTACCTTCATATCATACCAATTCATGCAGGATTGTGAATCAAATTAAAATGATTCTAGGTTTCACGTAAGGTTTCATAAGTTTGAGATGTCTATCAAAAAATGTTGTCATCACTAGCTCGACACATTGAATTTCTCAGACGAAAGCTTAAAGACGATTGAATTTCATCGATGAAAAATTGAATCAAGCAATTGTTTTCAATTTTTTTTATTAAATCAAAGGGTATCTTCTTTCCAGCGCCGTTGTCTACTAGAAGATGCATTTGAATTCCACTGCACGTTTACATCGATTCCTGAAGTATTTACCCGATTTTGCGAAATCGTCAGAAAGAATCCGATTCGGGAAAGGAGATTCAAATAGAGTAGCGAATAGATGAACACACATTCTATAGGACAGGTTAATGAACATTGCTCAGTTGTCGAATGTCATCATCCGACTCGATCGGAACGCTATAGAAGACGAAACAAAAAACGCTTTGCAGCTAGCGAGAAAGTCAATCTAGAACTCATTATCTTGATATTAATACATGGACAAAGTAAGTTTAGCTCAGACATACAAAGATTAACTCGGATTCACTCAAAAGTCTTAGACATTCACTCTCGGATCATACATGCAATGTCTAAATATTTAACATGCAATGTCTAAATATTTTGTTGGTCATTAAAAAAGCTGAGCTCATTCGGTCCGATTCAATCAGTTAGTAAGTACATTGCCATAGGGTACTGAAAGCTCGATGCTTTTCAATTCCAATGCACATTTTACATTGATTCCTGAATTTGCCAGTTGCCACCAGCGTCTGTTGGTACCTGTGTTGCAGCAATTCCTCCGGCACCAGCAAGGAACACTGATCGATATGTTACATATTGATCTGGTCGCATCTGATGTCGTCTTTTCGTTGTATTGCAGGTTAAACTAAACCTTTCTTTGACGTTATGCACACGAATGTACGTCGTTTGTGTTTCAGAAAAGAGCTTGGCCATTCTAAACGTTTTCAAATGAAAGTGACAACATAGAGACTCGAGGCTCATACACATTGTTAAATTTTAACAGTTTGCGTTTCAGATAAAAACCCGGCCATTTCAATTAAACGTACATTTTCGAGTATATGTATAATCATAGAATATCATAGAGATGTGACGCTCATGCACATGGTTTGTGTTCAAGATCGAGAACAACCCGGCTAGCAACCCGGCCATTCCAATTATTAATAAACGTATGTTTTCAACTATGAAGGTATGAACATAGAGACTCGACGCTCATGCACAGGGTTGGTGTTCCAGATCGAGAACAACCCCACGGCCAGTCCAATTAAGCGTACATTTTCAAATATATGTATGAACATGGAGACTCGACGCTCATGCATGCACTGAATGAACATAAAGATGTGACGCTCATGCACATGGTTTGTGTTTCAGATCAAGAAAACCCCGGCCATTCCTGGACCAATTAAATGTATGTTTTCAACTATGAAGGTATGAACACGGTATGAACATAGAGACTCGACGCTCATGCACATGGTTTGCATGTGTTTCAGATCGAGAAAAACCCGGCCATTCCAATTAAACGTACGTTTTTAAATATCATGCTAGTATGTAGACGTCCAAATTTAGTCACCGTAAGTAATCCTTCAACCTTCAAGTGCAGATTTCGATCGATGATCATATCTCCAGCTGTCAATGTCTTTTTTAATTTCGACACAAGGTATCATGACACAGTCAAAGGATGATTTCATTGACGGTTATTTAACACACGTTGATGAAGAAAGCTAGGTAAAAATATCGGGTAAAAAAAGAAAACAAAATAGTGAATGCATGCATCTTGTGGAGTAAAAAGAAGATTTCTCTTTGACAGAGAAATTGCTCACCATCATGACGCATCATGATGCGCGATGATGCAGCAAAGAGCCGCCGCTTTTATTAATATATAAAAGACCGACTGCATGACTGGACGTCACTGTCGTACTACTAGCGTAAGTGTTGCATCGTACCGACAGTAATGACTCACTCCTACACAATGTGTACATGGCATCACACTGGCTTAAGAATACTATTAATATGAGTATGCATTATATTTTAAGAGATTAAGTGCGACAATCATTCCGTAGTACCTACCGTATGTAACTTAATTCCCCCCTTGTTGACTTCCTAGCAATTTTTTGAACTAAGCAGACCCCCTGGCTAATATTTTAGTCATCGCTCACTCACTATATATACACTTACTTGAAAGGTATTGCAGTGGGTTTCGCTTTGTTAATATTGTGGAATAATAAAAACAATTTTGGGAAAAAACGTGACTTTTATAGTTTCAAAAAGTGACTTTAATTTTTCTTTCATTTCAGACTCAGAAGCACTAGAATTACACTTAGGCTTTCACTGAAATTTTTGTCCCCAAACGGACTTAAATTGATATGGTAATTCTTGGATTGGCTTCTAGAATCACCTCAAATTTTGCTAAATTTTTTAAAAATGTTTAATTAAGTTATACGCGGATCGTCATTTTGGGAAATTGATGATAAATCAATAAAAAACCAATCGAACACATCCTCAAAAACACACAAGAGATTGTTGGCCTATGAACTCTTAAAAAAGCTTTGTGAAAGTGGGCATTCTCAGTTAGATGGAACGCAAGAGTAGAAAGAGTAAATGTCGGTCAGGGCTATTTGCCGACTATTTAGTGAAATTTCTATCCTTCTTTTACATTCTTCCCTCCAAGCACTGGCAAGCAGTCAATGCATTCAGACAACAGTCATGGGCGTTTATCATATGCAAATAAATTCAATGAGATGCTACATGCTTGCATGCTGGACAGCTGAAGAGACGAGAGACAGTCAGTCAGCTGTTGTGGTACACCTACAGAGTAGCACCGCCGTAGTCATCTTACGCTCACATTTCAAAACGTCTGGAGCCTGAAAGCACAAGTTGAACAACAACATACTATTTATAATATAACAACGTTTATGCATAAAGGATGGCAGAAGGACAGACTCTCTGCATCAGGAGATCGCTATGCAAGGGTGACTGCATGAACAAACAGGAGAGTGTGCAAGATGGGAAAAAAAGACCCGGCCAAGATGGGGTGCATAGAAACAAAAAGAAAGACCACTTAGCGGATGAAGGAGCAGATGAACAACGGTAGAGATACTAAACAAAATGAAGGAAAGAGATGGGAAAAAAAGAGGCTGGATGCAAAGAAAGAAAGAAGAGAAAGGGAGAGGAGGTGAGTGAAGGAAAAAAGCACATGCCAAAAAAAATGAAAAGTGCAAACACAAAGACGGAGGCATACAGAAGGGGAACTGAAGCCACAAACCGAGCGCCTTCAATGAAAAGATAGAAAGAAAAGGCCGAAGGGTAGCAGAATAATAGGAAAGGACAAGAGAAATGAAGCAGGAAAAAAGAGGTGTGGTTGGAGGCGGGAGCAGCCTGCAGTGAAATCAGGCAAAGGGGCTCCCATGCCTGCCTGCACACAGAATAGCATACATGCAATTGACGACAGTAGACACTGCACATAGATTGAGCAGAAAGCTGTGTATTTAGTGAGTATACAGAGAACCGACGAAAGACAACGATACAGGATTTTTAGTGAGCTTCCGTATTTGCATGCCGTCAGTCGGTGTGGTTCATCAGACATGAAAATACATGACAAAATACTTTGCAATGATGCAGTCGACTATCATCTTCTTCCACAGGCAGTTTACATAGAAGAGGAAAAGCCAAACCGTCTGATAGAACGAGACAGAGCGTATCTCAAAGAACTACATGCAGAGAAAGGTCCGACTGACCAAAGCGCAGACCAGTCAAGCCCACCGAAAGGCAAGGGGCAACCAGAGAACGACACAGAAAGGCATTGTCTACGCCAGACTGTCAGACCGCCAAAGCGGCTGCCAGCAAACGAAAGGTGACAGCACAGCAAAGCCGTCTACCAGCAAACAAAAAGATGAAGGCATCGGGCAACACACAGCAATGCATAAGTAGAAGCAGCAAAACAAAGCTGACCAAAGCGATCAAGAAACGACCAAGAACAAATGCAATATTGAAGCCCACCTGTCTGCTGCCGCAAGTGCAGACCATCTTACGAGAGACTCTGCTGTACATAGTTTCTAGAGCAAGTCTATTAAGCTATCGGCTGTGCTGCATGCGCTCCATCGAGCACCGTCTACAAGCCTGCACGCAAAATTTGCTTTCCGGGGCCATAAAATAGACGCAGACCACATAAAATCCGTATGTAACTTAATTCCCCCCCTGTTGAGTGCCTAGCAATTTTTTGAACTAAGCAGACCCCCTGGCAAATGTTTTAGTCATCGCTCACTCACTATATATACACTTACTTGAAAGGTATTGCAGTGGGTTTCGCTTTGTTAATATTGTGTAATAATAAAAACAATTTTGGGAAAAAACGTGACTTTTATAATTTCAAAAAGTGACTTTGATTTTTTTTTCATTTCAGACTCAGAAGCGCTAGAATTACACTTAGGCTTTCACTAAAATTTTTGTCCCCAAACGGACTTAAATTGATATGGTAATTCTTGGATTGGCTTCTAGAATCACCTCAAATTTTGCTAAATTTTTTAAAAATGTTTAATTAAGTTACACGCGGTAGGGGGACAAAATGAATGCATATTATATCTTTGACCGTCTTTGACACAGTCATCGCAGCTTTACATAGCTTCATCATGGCGTTTTAGTGAAACTAATCTAGCATGTATTCTAATTGATGTGCACTGATTATCAAATGTACAGATAGACAACTAGGATACGCAAGGTATGAAACAAACATAGGACCGGACCTTACTAAAGCAGATTCTGAAGAAAACCGGTTAAGCGAAACAAACTTGTCCTTACTATTGTTTGATCGCATAGTAACCCAAACCAGGCTCATCCCAAACCCGGCCTGCGAAAAAAAACGTTTGAAAATTCAAAACTGCTTACCAGCATGCAATGACTCGGAGCACGCAATGAAGATTCACTGCATGCAGTTTTGATTGGGAATGATCTTCAAAAAGCATCAAGAAGTCATTTTTCATGCCTTTACAGTATCCATGCACTGTCCTAGCTTGTGCACAATGTCATGTGCAAATGATGATCGATGATGACATTATGCATTAGTAAATTAAATTATGAATTAAATTTAATTTGAAGATCGAGATTTTGTGCATGCATCGGCATGCATGGTACATGGCTTAGGCTCGATCACCTCAGCTCTCCTTGATCAATGTCTTTGCATGTCTTCACTGGTTTATTCCTTGGGTTTATTCACTCAATTGAGTAGAAAAAACTGCATTGTAACAGTTTTGCGTGTCACATTGAAGGGACTCGATCGCGCTCAATCTGGATGTAGCAACGCTGGCTCTCAGTTAATCATTGATATGCAATGCCATCCAAACAGCCAGAAAAAAATAACTATGCCAAACCACTTTCCATGTATGAACAGACTTTGCATATCCGGGCAACAGGAACTAACAAAAGGAGCAATATTAACTAGAATATTAAAATATTTCCAAAAAGAAAAGGAAAGATCGACAGAAGAGAGACGCCGGGACTCCGAAAAGCGTCCGGAAGTGTGAACTGATTGCCGTCTGAAGACAAATCCCAAAGCTAGGTACTAACAGAGATCCTTTGCGATTCTACTAGACCGTTCCTAGACTAGACTATAACATTCTCTGGGCAGCGTTGCAAATTGAATGCACTCTCGCCCGCTCTCGCCAATACTCTGGCCGGATCCTCTCGGAACAAAAAAATTTAAAAACGTGCCGCCAATGGTGACGTTCCGATGTCGTCCGGTGTTATCTCTCATAGACTAAGTCGCGGTGAATGTTCAATGTCATCGACTGCTCAAACATTTGCAGGTACGTCCTATACTTCCAACGATCTAGCTTAACTCTTGGCTGAAATGATGATTTATTCAATGAGACCGATTCGGAAAGAGGCACAGAATTTTGAACGATTTTGGAACTATAGAATTTGGAAAGTTATTGTAGAACCGACTATGGCGGACTATGGCTGCCGATGGCCGCATGCTATAGCAATCTTACTAAAAAAAAAAATCACTTTGAAGAAAGCAAATACCATCACTAGGACAACTATCCTTTTTGCACATGGCTAGCCTATGATAGCCGACGGTACCATAGCGGCCTAGGTAGCAGCCAGTATCCTGAATTATCCTGCATTCATGAGAGGGACAAACTTAATGAGCTAGCCAATTGAAACAGTCACTGACTGAAATGAATCAAACGGAATTAAACCACGTGTTACATTAAATTATCAATTAAATTTGAAGATCGAGATTTTGTGCATGCATCGGCATGCATGGTACATGGCTTAGGCTTGATCACCTCAGCTCTCCTTGATCAATGTCTTTACATGTCTTCACTGGTTTATTCCTTGGGTTTATTCACTCAATTAAGTAAAAAGAACTGCATTGTTTTGCGTGTCACATTGAAAGGACTCGATTGCGCTCAATCTAGATGTAGCAACGCCGGCTCTCAATTAATCATTGATATGCAATACCATCCAAACAGCCAGAAAAAAATAACTATGCCAAACCAACCACTTTCCGTGCATGAACAGACTTTGCATATCCGGGCAAAAGGAACTAACAAAAGGAGCAATATTAAAATATTTCCAAAAAGAAAAGGAAAGATCGACAGAAGAGAGACGCCGGGACTCTAGGAAGCGTCCGGAAGTGTCAACTGATTGCCGTCTGAAGACAAATCCCAAAGCTAGGTACTAACAGAGATCCTTTGCGATTCTACTAGACCGTTCCTAGACTAGACTATAACATTCTCTGGGCAGCGTTACAAATTGAATGCACTCTCGCCCGCTCTCGCCAATACTCTGGCCGGATCCTCTCGGAACAAAAAAATTTAAAAACGTGCCGCCAATGGTGATGTTCCGATGTCATCCGGTGTTATGTCTTATAGACTAAGTCGCGGTGAATGTTCATTGTCATCGACTGCTCAAACATTTGCAGGTACGTCCCATACTTCCAACGATCTAGCTTAACTCTTGGCTGAAATGATGATTTATTCAATGAGACCGATTCGGAAAGAGGCACAGAATTTTGAACGATTTTGGAACTATAGAATTTGGAGAGTTATTGTAGAACCGACTATGGCGGACTATGGCCGCTGATAGC
>JAHBMJ010002867.1:0-10000 GCA_018398765.1 Chromera velia
AAACGGAAGCGACTGGTTTTTCACAGCGGACAGATGGAGTGCAGGGGTAGCAGCCGGAACGGAGAAGAAAAAGCAACAACAGCAGGAGCCCGATCCCCCCCAGAGATACTGGCACCAGCTCTGGTATGCGGATGACGCATCCAATACCGGCTGGTTGCGCCAGCTGCGAGCATGGCTGCGCGAGCTAGTCAAGAGGGGGCCTGCGGCAGGGTATGTAGTGGAGGTGGATAAGTTAATCCTCGCAGTGCTCCCGCAATTTGTACAGAAAGCCAAGGAGATTTTTGCAGAGTTCCCCGACCTGCAGATAGTAGAGGGGACGCGTCTCCTAGGGGGGCACGTAGGTACGGACGCACACAGAGAGAAATGGGTGCAGGAGAAGGTGAAGGAGTGGGCTGGAAGCGTGGAGAGAGTCGCAACAGCAGCAGAATTTGCCCCACATGAAGCATACGTAGCCTGTTCAAAATCCCTCCAGCACGAATGGAAGTTTGTAGCACGGGTAGTGCCAAGGGCGGGGGGACAGATGGGGCAGCTGGAAGGCACGATCACAGACCGCCTCATCCCCGCCCTGATGAAAGGACGACGGAACGGAGGGCCCCCCACCCAATATGACGTATGGCTGAGAGACGTTGCCGCCCTCCCGGTCCGACTGCTAGGCCTAGGTATCCTCAAACCCACCGAAACAGCAGACAGGGACTACAAGACCTCAGCCGCAGCCAGTGAAGCGATCACAGAGGCCATCCTTCGAGGAGAGGACATAGACGCAGACGAGTACGTGAAGAGGAGGCAGAAGGCAAGGGCAGCCCACAAAGAAGCAGTAAAAGAAGCAGTAGAGAAGGAGTGGGAGAGGTTAGGCAGCCAGTCAGGGCAGGCAGCCAGTGAAGACCAGTGTGAGGAAGTCAGGCAGTCAAAAAAAAAAAGGCAGTCAGGATAGCTGACGGCTACCCCCCTGAAGGAACACGGAATGAATCTCAGCCCAGACGAATTCCGAGATGCGATGAAAATCCGATACCAGGGGAGGGTAGGGGGGGAGAAAAGCAGATGTGAGGGATGTGGGGGAAGGTGGAGTCTGCAACATGCCCTTAACTACCCAGTCGGGGGACTGCCGACGCTGCGACATGACGAAGTCAACCGTACGTGGGCGAGTCTAGCGGCGGAAGCATACCCCGCAGGAGCGGTCCACGCAAAGGAGCCGATCATTAGGGAGGAAGGGGGGGTGCAGGGATATCCGGCGCTAAGGGGGGACTTCCAAGTCCGGGGGGGCTATGCTCCACAAAGGCTAGCAATTTTCGACACCAGGGTGATAAACCCATACGCCGCCTCGAGGGAGAAGGTGACCTGGACTCAAGCCCTCAAAGCAGCAGCAGAAGAAAAGAAGAGGAAACATGGGCAGGCAAGCGCAAACAGAGGGTGTGACTTCACTCCACTCGTGAGTACGGTCGACGGGACGATGGAGGAGGAGGCAAAGATGTTCTTGAAGAGGGTGGCAGAGCGATTGAGTGAGAAATGGGGGCAACATGTGAGCAAGATATGCGGCCGGATCCGAGCCCGACTGCAGATTGCCCACCTGAAAGCGGCAAGCGCGTGCACTCGGGGGACCAGAGGAGTGCAAGGGGAGGGCTGGGAGGAAGGAGGAGTAGGCAGTGCATTGGTTATGACTGAGGGGTAGGAAATACTTAGCAAATGCCGAAGAAGGCATTCAGATGGAGGAGCGTCAAGTATGAGGTCGCATGAGAGAGAGAGCTAGTAGCGAGAGCAGTAACCAGGACAGAAGGAAGAGATGAAAGACGTATAGGCCAGACGCTAAGAACAAACTTTAAGTCAATGCCCCCCCTTCTAGTGTAGATTTAGTAGAGGACCGTGAATTATTAATAAGACTCTGAAATTTCAAGTACTATTCAATGCTAGGTCTAGATTGCAATAGTATAGCATAACATTGATGTTCCGGGATTCCGGACCGGGAATATTAGGGAATATATCATTTAAGTGTTTCTAGCTGTGAAATTATCTCGTATGACAAGTCAAGGTCTGGCTGGCAGTGACTCGCGGGGCAACCCGGAAGTTAATAGTGAGAGGGCCGCAATATTAATCCTTTAACCCTCAATCATTATCATCGTCATCAATCCTAATCCTATCTTACATCCTACTTTGAAACTTTAACTTGATATCTAGAACCTGATATAAGTTAGAGATTATCTCTAATAACTTGAAGTATCTATAGAAATATCTCCTACACATGTAATTCATTTTCTAATAATTTATTCAAGTAAGAAAATTATTATGATAATCTTGCGTTCATAGTGGAAACAGTTTTCCAACTGAGAGAATTTCGCTTTATTTATTCCAGAACATCCCCCCACCCCTTTTTTCGACCTTCTGATCTCGAGGCCCAAAAAGAGCCCCGGTCATACATCTTCCTTAAATTACTGTACGCCACCTCTTCCCACCTCCTTTTTTTGTGCTCTTCCTCTCTGCCTCTCTGCCACCGTGGAAGGGGCAAAAGAAAAAAGAGCAAGGAAGTGGAGAAGGTGCCAACGCCTCACAGCTCACAACCCAACCGCAGCGACAAAGGAGAGACAAACAAAGCAGCAAACAACAAAACAAAACACGTCAAGACGGAAACAAACCTCTCCGGGTGAGACAAAAAAGTCAACACCACAGAGGGAAGTTCAGACGCAACCCCACAGCGCACGCAAAGCACACAAAAACCTCAAGTTCCTGCCCCCACACACATGCGCATGCTTGACACATTTGAAGATGGAAGACGCCCTACACATGCACAGAATCGAAACCTTATTTCCCCTCCCTTCCCACATTATATTTTTCTTCCTCTCCCTTCCCTGTGTGTCCCGTACAGGACACCCCCGCCCTGCCCCGCCAGTTTGGCATCTGAACCTTTCTTCCCTCCCCGAAATCGACCTGAGAGAGACAGCATTAGTTTATCACTATTCTACCACCAAAAACCAGGAGGCAACCCGGAAACCTTCAAAAAGTGCAAGAGCAACAGGAAGAGGGCCAGATTCATCAGGGCCTTCCTTGAATCTTGTAACTTGAGGGACCCCCTCATGAGTCCATCCGACTCTCTACTGAAAGATCAAACGACGTCAGACGGACTCGGTGATTCACTTACGCACGCACGCAGGCAGGCAGGCAGTCTGACAAGAAAGGTGAAAAGAAGTTCGAGTCAGCTGGCCATAGAGAGATCGAAGAATAAAAAAAGAAGGAATGAAGAGGGAAAAAAGCAGACGCGGAAGACGAGGTAGGGAAGAAAGAGAAGTCAAGCCAATCAACGACGCAGCGAAGGAACGACGAATTCGTTTCCTCAAATCAGTCAATCAATCAATCAATCAATCAATCAGTGTGTCCCCCCACCCGGTGGAACCGGCACAGGCGATTCAGGCCAGCAGTCATCATCATCTGCTTCCACGTTGACGTTGTGTTCGCCTTCTTCTTCTTCTTTCTGTGCCCATCTCCCTTCATTCTCTCCTCTCGCTCCCCAATCTCTTTCCTCCTCTTTTTCCTCTTTCCTGACTTCTTTCTCTTTTACTGCTGATGAAGGACTACGGCTTCGTCTCCTTCTGTTCTTCCGATCTTCCATCGGTACGTCTTCTTTGTCCTCCATAGCTGTCGACCCCCCCGTGTGTTCTACTTCCGCCTCATCTGCCCAAACGTCCCTTCCCCTAAGCTCTTCAGACTTCCCCCCCCTTTTCCCTTTCGACTTCCCCTTTTTCTTCACCGCCCCACTCTCTCCAACGCCACCTTCTCCCGGCTCCTCCTGCCTTCTTTCCTTCTCCTCACTCTCTCTTCCCCCCAGATCTTGTGTCTCTGCGGCACCCCCAAAAGAGGACGGAGGAGCAGAAAAACCTCCATGAGGTACCCCAGCAGACACAGCAGACAGAGGGACCCCACCCCCCCCAGTCCCTGGCAGTAAGGGCAGCGGAAGGGGAAGCACCAAGTCCTTGCCCTGCAAAGACGAAACCATTCCCCCCCCTCCTGCCGCTGCCTGCAGAGCTAAAGCTTTCCGAGAAGCCAAACTGGAGGGCACACGCGGCGCACCTGGCACAGTGGGAGACAGGAACATCCCCCCCCTCCCTCCTCCTCCTGTTCCGTCTGTCCTCGCTCTGCTCTTCCCTCCCGACACGCCAAACACGCCAAGCGTGCCCTCCTCAGGACTCAAGTGACAAAAGGAAGAACTCGCCGGAGAGAAATCGTGCGGAATACGGGTGGGAGGCGGTACGTGCGCCTCGCTGTCCGCATTCATCTCGTTAAATGGGATTTGTACTCGGGGAGGGGTCGCTCTTCCCCCTTCACCCCCCATCTCTCCCTCTACAGAAGGCTGACTTTCCAAAGATCTACCATTGTCGTATTTCTCTTCCCCTTCGACGACCGCATCAGGCGGCACCTTCTCTGGTGATGTGGAGACAGAAGGAAAAGGAGACGAGTGCGAGACAGGCAGAGGAGTCGGCATGGCCATTTCGCGGTCGTCTTCCTGCTTTTCTTCGCCTTCACCGGATTCCATCTCCCCTTCTCCTCCTCCACCTGCCCCCGGCGCTTCCCGCACATCGGAAAGCCGACGGGCCGAAGCTGAAAGAGACAAACCAAACGGAGACGCCCCCAGATCCCCTGCACCACCTCGAGACGGCAAAGACAGTGATGTCTCTCCAAAGCCGCCGTCTCCCTCCCCGTGGCCGTCTCCATCCGTCTCCTGTACTTTGCTTCTGACGGCTAACGGAATGGTTCCATGCAAAATTCTCCCCCCAATTCGGATCCGAACATCGAAATCTCCAGCTGGAAGGGCGGGCACAGAGACGCGCAACTCTCTCTGCTTTCTGATGCCGCTGGGCCTGCAGAGAATCAAGACGACAATCAGCAGAGAAACAAATGTGCATTTTTCGGCTGCCGTAAGAAGGTTGACATCGTGGTGGGTCCACCGACTGTCAAAAAGGATCCACGGGGATCAATCATGGCGCTACAGATCGAAAAAAAAACCGACAACCCTTTTGCTGTCCTCCTTTCTCAGTCCCCTCTCTCCCATCCCTCTCTTTTCATTTGCCTCTCTCAAACCCTTTCTCTCTCTCTCATTCACACTCCCTCCTTCCCTAACCAGTGCACTCACTCACTTGAGAGAGATAAACTCTCCTCCAGCAACCAACAGAACTTCTACGTGGGGAACGACGTCGTGCGGAAGCTCAGTCTTGACGCACACACACAAGTCACTCTGCAGCAAAAAGGAGGACACCGACGCGAACAGACAGACGGATAGACAGCTCGACTTTTTCTTTCTCTTCTCTCTGGATCTCTCCCGAACACTTCAAAAACATCGAAGGATCTCTGGAAGGAAAGAAGGAAGGAAAGAAAGGAGGAAAGAGAGGAAGAAAGGTGTCAAAAAGAGGTGGGCAGAAAAAATTCTCGAAAGGGCCAGCAGAGAAACATCAAAATCAAGCACGAACGTTTTGCTGAAATGAAACCCCATGTCCTGTCCTGTCCCCTTTTTGGTGTCTGCAGCCTGCCTGCCTGCCTGCCTGCCTGCCTGCCTGTCTAACTGACTGACGGACCCCTTCTGGAGGGACTTCTGTTGGTTTGATGAACAGGAGACCGTAAACTCTGCTGTCAGCAACTTGACCCGCAAGGGCGAAAACTTGGCCCTCCTGACCGACCGACGACGCAAAGCCCGACTGCAGAAAAAGAAAAAGAGCAAAAAGAAAAGAGCAGTGTCATCCAATGCTCAAAAGAGGGGAGACTGAGAACACGGGAGGAAAAGGCGGAGCAGGGTGGCAAAAAACAAAAGACTACACAGCCCAGGGAAAGGGTGGGCAGGAAAAGTCTACCGATTCTCTCCTGAGCACGGCAAAGTGGAGTGAACGGCACCTTCATGAATGCACACTCCCTCTTTACCCCCCCTTCCACAGACTGACTGACTGACTGACTGACTGACCAAGGCACCGCTGATAGCAGGAGAGGGGGGAGGAGATTCAGTTCGAGTGCGCACCCTCCTCTCCGTCTCTCTCCGCCCGTCAGCCGCCTCAGACCCTTCCCGCCCTTCTGCGAGACACAAAGACAAAAAGAAGGGGAACCTTCAGAACGAAACACCGAGAAATCCTTCTTTTTTTCTTCAAGAAAACGATTGGATTCGCCAAGGAGGTCAGGGTGACAAGTCCACAGAGATAAGTGTTGAAAGAAGAAAACAAAGGTGGGCCAAGGAAGAACCATCCTGCCAACCGCCACCATGTCTTCGATTATGAGACACACACAGGCACATTAATTCCAACACACGCAATTCGTCTGTATCTGCCCAACCTTCCTTCCCTTCTCCTAAGACACCAACCCACCTGCATTTCCACTTCCCGCCTGACTCTGCATGGTCTGCCCCCGTCCCTTTCCCTCTCCTTGCTCCTGTTGTGAAGTGGGTGTCAATGCTAGAGGCACGGGCAGCTTGGAGGGATCAGGAAGGAACCCTGGGGCAAGGGGAATGCCGGAGAAGAGGCAGTGAGTTAAGAAACCGCTCTGGGCCGGAAGCTGCAGCGCATCAAGATCAGCAGGTACCCGTTTCTCGCATGAAAAGATGCGCAAATGACATTGAAGGCGAGAATAGTTGCGTACATACCCATTGGTAATTGCAATGTGCAACCGCACACAGGCCCATCCATACATATGCATGGAATGCACAATGCATGCAGCCACCACGATGCATTCTCACTGGCGAAGTTACGATTTGCATGTCACACTGAATGAAAGGAAGGCAGATCGCGCAGGTGTCCCATTGATGTCGTCAACTCTGCACCGGTCCAGTGCTACGAAAAGAAGGAAGGAAGGAAGGAAGGAAGGAAGGAAGGAAGAAAGAAAGAAAGAAAGGAAGGAAGGAAGGAAGGAAGGAAGAAAGAAAGAAAAGAAAGAAAGAAAGAAAGAAAGAAAGAAAGAAAAGAAAAAAAGAAAGAAAGAAAGAAAGAAAGAAAGAAAGAAAGAAAGAAACGGGGGCAGTAGAAACAAACTGACGTAGAAACCACAGGCAGGGCATGAGCAATCAACCCGGGGGATTCCAATCGCGAGGCACGAACTGCAGGGGACGAGGACCAGACAGGACCCCCCCACAGCGAACAAAGGAGACAGAGGAGAGGGGCCCCCTGTAGACGAGGAGGAGGAGGAAGCGCTCCCCCCTCCTGCCGCTACCTGTCCCCCGACTGAAGAAACCCCTGATGACCCCCCGGGTCCCATCCCTTCTCTCTCCCTCTGCGTGCCGCTCAAGATCCCCAGAGAGCTCAGGCCCGGAGTGACCACGGCCGTGATCAACGGCTCCGTCAAGGCAGGCGTCGCCATCCACAGCAACGCAACTGGACGCACACACAAAAGGAAAGGAAAGGCAGGCATAAATAAGTCCAGCCATACGCTTCCAAGGACCTGCGCATTTTGGGATGGATGCCCGTTCATCTGATTCATTTGACGCCAACGCGAGCAAGCAAAGAAGCAAGGAAGTATGGAAACAAACCCACAGGAACGGAAGTCTTTGTTTGTCCTGCAGGCTTCTTGAGCTCTGCAGGTACAACTTCTGCCCTCAATAAGTTCCTTAGATCTCGCACGTTTCTCAATCCTCTCCCTCCCCTCACCCTCGCCCCCCCACTCCGCCAGCCGGCCGCTCACCCTCTCGAAAGAAAGTTCCGTGCTCCAGTAATGATGGAGGTCTCGCCGCACCATTGCCGTAGGAGCCCCCCACCGACCCACCACCGGGAACCAGTTTTCGAAGCCGAAACGATCCCCTGGAGCTCGATCCGGATACCAAAGCAGCTGCAGCAGCAGCCGCAGCCGCAGCAGTGGGGGGACCTGCCGCGGGTCGAAACGAGGAAGGTGCAGACGAAGAAGCAGGACCCCCGGTTCCCCCACTGCCAAGTCCTCCCTGGGAACCCCCCCCGGCTGTTCCAGACCCTCGCCTATCATTTTCTCCCCCCCCTTCTGCCATCTTCGAGGCGCCTGGCGGTTCCACTACGCCATTCACGGCTCCCCCCCCCTCTGCAATAGACCTCTGTACTAGGCCCTCACCACATATCCCGATTCCGTCCTGACTAGCTTGACCGCCCTCAACTCCGGTCAAGAAGTTCCAACTTTTCCGGCAGGTGGAACTTAAACACTTTACCTGCGGGGATGCACCCGATCGATGGATCGAGCTAGGTCCGTGTACGTACAGACAGACAGAATGATGCACGCAAAACAAACCGAAGCATACTGGCGGGACACCCGCAAAGCATCAGGAAAAAAAAAAAGGAAAGGCAAACCTCCTCTGACCCGTTCCTGCTTGCCCCCCCGACTATTACACTCACCTGCTGCCCCCCGCCCGCAGGACCAAGTTTCGTATTCCCCCCAGAGAGCACGACTCTGACTAGGCACCGACTAACGGCCTTTCCCTGACGGTTCTTAGGATGGTGATGACGCAATACTGCATGCATGCGGCAAGAGAAGGAAGGAACTTAGACATAAATCAGGATCCCTGCAGATCTTGCTGCGTGGGGGTGCAAAATCGACCATACCAACAAACGTATCATTAGCTGAAGGGATCTGCGGGGACGGAAAAACACAAACACAAACACGCACACCCCAACAAATCAGACGGAGAGCCAGGGAACAAAGCGGCCAGTCAAGGACTTTGTGCGAGATGGGAGAGAGGAACAGTAAAAAAAAAAAGTGGAGACAAAAAAGGAAGAAAGGTGGCAGAGGAAAGAAAAGACCATCAGTGGACAGGTCTGAGGGCAGCAGAAAGAAAGATCCCTTTGCAAGTACGTCTCGACTCACTTCCGTGTTCATCAACGAAAATTTGATGTTCTTTCGGATTCACCCCCTTCACCCTCACCCCCTGTGAAAGTTCGAGACCCCTGCTTCTCCTCGAGGCTTGTGTCGCTGCACCCAGAGACACCTTGCTTGATGCCTTCCCAGCCTTCCCCTGAGCAAAAAACGCAGCTGTCTGCTGAAGGAAGACGCCTTTCTTGTTTGCTGCACTACTGCTACTACTGCTGCTGCTGGCAGAAGCTCCAGAAGAGAGACCTGCCAGTCTTGAAGTTTCAGTCTGATCCATCGTGGAGGAGCTGTTGCCATTGACCGCAAAAAACGCAGGAGTAATGCCGAGCTCCTGAAGCAGGGCCTCGTCCCCAGGCCCCCCTCTCGGAACCCGGTTGCGGGCAGGATCCTCCCTACCCGCTTGACTGTGCATGTGTGCCTGTGGTACAGCACTGATCCACCTGAATTCTGCCTATCGTGCCGCTTGTCACTCTGTCCCCGGCAGACAGGGTGACGGCGGCACCAGCCGATCAAAATCGTTCGATCTCTCCCAGAAAGACGAAATTGGAGGAAACTGAGCAGAAACAGAGGCGGCCGCAGAACCCAAGCCGAAGCCACATATGATGTGAAAGCACATTCGGATGAACCGCCAGCCTGAGTCCAGCATAGTCCATCACTGCGTTCGTCCGACAGCACGATTTCAAGGATCGATTTTGTTGACAGCGCACCAGCGCAGCAGCAGCAGAACTTCATTTTCGCTTTCAAGGGGATTCGCACTCACCGCAAGTTATAAGACTGTATCGGTCAAGAAATGTACCTTCAGTTCCCTTTCCGGGGCCACAACATGCCTTGCAGCCGAGCTAAAATTTACTAATTTAAACCGAGCTAAGGAGTCCCCGCTCAGAGAAGAGCTCCAGGAAAGATGAGGAAAGTTGCACTTGCTGAAGACCATCGTTGGCGAGTCGCCTTGTGATGCATGAGAGTAACCCTCAAACCTTTTTCACGTGTCTGGCTCGATTGGTTTGAGACGCCTTTGCATTCGGTGCGAAACTCAACTAGAAAGCCCATGCAGCTCTGAGGATTCTAGGCGAAGGCAAGTTTTTTCAGTAGATCGCACAGCCTGATGACGGAAGGACGATTCCCCAAGTCCCCTGCTGATAATCGCAGCCGCCGACAGGCGGTGCAGAGGCGGGTCGATACATGGGTGAGTGAGAGGCCCTTCGACCGTTCTTTCTGTTTGACT
>JAHBMJ010002869.1:0-12529 GCA_018398765.1 Chromera velia
GATACCCTAGAACCCCTCACGCTCCCTGCTCTTTCTCTTTCTCCTTCTGTCCAGCCTTCCCCCGAGGCCTCTGACTTTTTGAAGGAACACAGAGAAGCCATTGAGTCCGCCCGCGCCTCTCTCGAAGCAGCCCAGTCCAGTCAAATCCGAAATGCCAACAGGCGACGCCGCCCCACCGACGACATCAAGGTGGGGGACTATGTGCTTGTCCATCGCTCCTGGTGGGCAACTGCTGCAAAGCCCGATGTCCCACTGTACAGCCGCAAGCTCGACAGCCTGTGGTTCGGTCCCTTCGAAGTGAACCAGTTCGATCAGTCCCGAGACAATTTCGAAGTCGCCCTGCCAGCGGGAAGCCGCAAAGACCCCCATGTGCACACGTTGCTGTGCAAGCTATACTGCCACGAAGGACGGGGTCGTCCGGCTGTCCGATTGCCCTCCTGGGCCGACGAAGAATATGAAGTCGAAAAGGTCCTCGGTGTTTGGGGAAGAGGCAGAGGAACCCAATACCGTATGCAATGGGTGGGGTTCCCTGAGAGTGAAGCGTCTTGGGAGCCAGTCTCCCACCTCCGAAATGCAAAAGAGAAAATCGAAGAATTCAAGCGACGATCAAAGTAAATAAACAGGAATTGCACGGTCAATTTTGGTTGGCAGTTAACCGCAGAAAAGCTGAGAAGAAGGACAGAGCGCGTGGGACACACGCTCCAAGGGGGAGGGGCACGTAACATAGTGAGGTGAGCCACAGGACCGGCCAATCCCGGGGTGAGCCGAACTAACGTGCACCGCCGCTGCACGGGACGCCCGCAGCTCAGAGACCAACACATGCACGCAGGCTCATGAAGGCGCCGCCATGCCAGTCTGTATTAGAAGAGAATTAAATAAAATAGAAATAAAGTGGAATTAATTCAGTCAGCTGCGTATAGCCTGGATTGAGTAAACAACAGTTGCTTACAAAGCTTCTAGAAGCAGTTTGGAAGTGAACCTTGCACTGACAGACTTTCCGTAATAGAGATCTAACCTAACTAAGTGCGCTCACTTAGGAGAAGAGGAGCTACCTCCTTACGCAGACAACTTTTGCACGCGGAAATCCGCTCGCAGAAATTTGCTGTTCCGCATGCATGGATTGGGTCTCGGAACAATAAAAAACTTTTGCACATGGCTTTTGCGCACGGACTTTTGTACACGGAAAAATCTCATTCCCTGTGTCTGTGATAATAATTAGATACCCCCAAGAAGCCTTCCTGTGACTCTATGGTCTGTCAATTAAACTCCGGTCTTTGGTAGGCTGGCGTCTTCGGCACCAGCGCTTTGGCAATAGAAAGCTCATTCTTTTTAGTATGTAATATCATCAGGGCTCCGGCGATAGAAAGCTAATTCTTTTGAGTATGCAATTCAGCTCCAGCCCATAGTAGCTTAAAAATGTTATAACTACCCCCTTGACGCTTTACTGCTTTTCTAGATAAGGCTTTTCAAGACACCAAGATCCGTTCTGGAATATTTTCAAACCACCGAAATCCGTTTGGCTTTTTACAGATTTTTCAAATTTAATTTAAACTACTAGTTAAACCATCTACTATAAAAAAAAAATGAAATATTATTATAACATGTAAAATGAAATTTAAAATAAAATCCTTTATCTGAACTGAATTTTAAATTACTTTTCATGATGCAATTATGTAGTTTAAAGGAGTTTAAAGTAGTTTAAAACTTTTAATTTTACTTCTCCCCATATTTTTGTTCGCAGGATGGGCTGCGCGGTCAAATGCAGGCAGTGTATATACAGCAGAATCAAGCGATTCCGTGTCTGACATACTAGTCTGACGCTTCGTTCTCCTCTTTTCCTGCATCAAGAGAAGGAATAGAGAAGGCGTAAGGATGTAGGCCCTCAGCTAGTTATAGCTAGGATCAGCTCCTACATACGGATAAAGGTTCTGTCATGCATGGGTACTTCTGCTATCTTTGTTCTGTAAGACAAACAACGGATGTTTTCATAGAGACTGCATGTTGCACAATTAATTCCCGGCATGCATGCATGCATGCGCCCTACGCACGTTATGCGCGCGTACTTTATTTTATCCTGACACAACTGCTTATTAAACCTTTACAACGCTACGTACCCCCTCCCTCTAGAGTGGCGTCCCGCCACTTCATCAGCATGAGGCAATTTGATCTCAAAAAAAGCGCGGTCCATATAGAACGGTCTCGAATTTATGTAAGTCACCTCAAGTCATTTTCTCCTTCTTCCAGCCTTTGCTGCTGATTAGGCATATGACGACTGATTCCAAAGCAGGCTCTCTTTTCTCACATGAAAAGCGGAATGAAGAATCGTTCACAGGATTTGAACCTGGAATGCAGCAGCACATGAGATGAACTGTTTCTTGGATTGGCTAATCCGTAGCCAATACAGCCACCTCTGCCTACTTCAATTCTTGCTCTCTCTTTTTTCTGATCGATCTGAATGTCTGCCTTATTCCAGCCATCATGTTGCGCAAACAGAGTCTTCCCTTTCTGGCCGTCACTCACTGTCAGCTCTTCTTCTCTTTCTCTCTTTACTCTGTCTCCTTACTGCATGCCACCTGCTTCCGTCTCCTCCCTTCCTTCCTCACCCACACCGTGCCCCCTTCCTCCAAGTTCAACGCCGCGCCCCGCGGCTGAGCAAAGGCACGCAACGATTGAAACGATCACCGGAAAAAAAAATTCCTGCTGAGCGCAGATAGAGATTCCCTTATCAAACCAAACGACATCCACTGCGAGAATTCGATCCCCCAGGGTAGACAAACAGGCCAAGACGACTGTTCAAACGAAAAGAACGAATGCAAACGGACGAGATCGGACAGTCGTGCAATAAGACTAAACAGAGACACACACCGTCTCCATGCTTGCATAATCACTTACTACGTTGCACCTCCATCAATTGTCTCTTCTCTGCACGATACCTTCTGCTTACTCTCTTGCTCAGTAAATGGATATTCCCATCGCATATCGTGCCCAAGATTAGTGGAAAAGTGCCTGGACAGACGGAGGCAATTCTTCCACTCTGTACCCCTCGTGCTGTGTGTTCAGTGTGTGCTCTTGATCGGATTGATTGATGCTGCTGATTCTCCTTAGCGGGGCAACGCTTCTCAGCAGAGGTGTGGAACTCCCAAGCCCCCTTGTTTCTCGCATACCTCCCATTTCGACACATCCACGGAGGCGAATGGAGCCAAATCTACGAGGAGCGGTCTCCGAAGCTGGCAAAGGTTCTCTAAGGCGAGGCATTGACTGATTACCAAAACCCCTCACCTCTGTCTGCTCCTGTCGAATCGTTTTGATTTCAACCCTCCGCGTCTCTTACTTCTTCCACTCTTTTCGCATCTTCTTCCTCTCTTTACGGCCTTGAAGGACAGCCGCTCTTCCCATCTCGTCCTGCACTGTAGATCCCCTACGCAAACCCGTACGCACGCAAACGCTCTCCCCCTGCGTCTGCACAGCTACCTTCTGAGGGGAACCACCGAGGGTCGTCTGGTGATCCCCCATTCGAGTTTGTCTGATTGCATACAACTGTGCTTGGTGTTTAGCTTCTTTCTTTCTCTCCCTCTTCCTCTGCTGCTTTGCGGTCCTCCTTTCGGCTCTCCCTGGTTTCTCCTGCGTTTACAAAGTGGAGTGCAGAACACTAAGCAACATAGGAACTACCTCTTCGTTCTGTGAATGTCCCCCGGCTGGAGCAATCACAGGGGGAAAATCAGACGGACCCACAAACTGCATCTCCAGCTACATCTCTCCACTTGCGGGATGGTGGATATTCACGTCCTCCTAGTCTGTCGGTCGACCAGTGTATAAAGACGGGTCTTCTGTCTCTCTCACTTCTCCTCTGCCATTCTCTGATGCTCCTACGAATGTTCTTGGGGGCAGAGCACGCAGACCACTCACTTCTGTCTCAACATATTCTTTCTGACTGGGTGGGGCATCAGGAACGGACGCCACAGGCCTCCACCCACTTCCTCTACACGGGTTCTTCTCTTTCTTTCCATCTGCCTGCGATGATGGCAACGCGGACAGACGATCTACACTTTTGTTTTTCTTCCCCGAAGACGTCATCAACTTTGGTGCATTCTCTTCATTCGTCTTGCTTGATTGTTTGCGGGCCCAGGCTCTTCCCATCATCTTTTTGCTTCTGCGAGTCTTCTTCTTTGTGATACCCTCTGTATTGGCGGAGGGCGGTGTTGTTGAAACGGAAAAGTTGGGCTTCTGCCGGGACTGCAGAGTCTCTAAATTGCCCCCTGCAGTAAGAAAGAGCTTCTCTGCAAGCTCTTTTCTTTCGTTGAGAAGAGATTGACCGTTCTTGTGCACTTCGAGAAAAGAGACATGCTTGAATTTCTCGAGTCTCTCGACAGCGAGAACGAACTCCCCGAAGCGATCAAGTACCGACATCAAAACAAACTTTCAAGGGAAAAGAAAGACGTGGTTCTCTACTGATTACGGACTTCAAGATGTGGCTGCGTGCAGGCGACAAAAGTTAATCCGTAACTTTGCACTCGCACAGCAGAAGATGGACTGTTCACATGTTCAATCGATGAAACGAGAGCACGCGAACCCACTGAGGCCGGTTCAGGCTCTCGCTACCATGTAGGGATGTAGGCCCTCAGCTAGTCATAGCTAGGATCAGCTCCTACATACGGATAAAGGTTTTGTCATGCATGGGTACTTCTGCTATCTCTGTTCTGTAAGACAAACAACAGATGTTTTCATAGAGACTGCTTGCTGCACAATTAATTCCCGGTATGCATGCATGCATGCGCCCTACGCACGTTATGCGCGCGTACTTCATTTTATCCTGACACAACTGCTTGTTAAATCTTTACAATGCTACGGAAGGCACCTGCTGTGCCCTAGGTTGCCCCCCATTCTTTCTCCCTTTCTGTTTCTCTTTAACTTTTTTTTGATTCACTGCGTTTTCAAGAAACGCGTCAGGATCAACTAATGGCGAGCTGGCTCTGTAATAGTTCTCGCTTACAGGCGATGCATCAGATTGGAAGTGTAAAAGCCCGTCTCCAACTGTTCATTGCTTCTCAGAGCCTAGTTACCATGTTGACCAGTAAAAGTATCGAAGGCGAGAGCCTTCTTCACTTCCTTCTATATACTGCTGACCTTATTCATTCTCTCACTCACTCAGCCACTCACTCACTCACTCACTCATTCACTGATTCATTCAAGCACTCACTCACTTCTTCACTCACTCCCATACTCACGCACTCACCCATGCTCACTCACTAACTCATTCATTCATTCATGCATGCGTTCATTCATTCATTCATTCATTATTCATTCATTATTCATTCACCTACTACCTCATTCACCAACGCCCTCATTTACTCACTGGTGAAAAAGAGAACAAAGATAGAACAAAGCCGGCAAACGCTTCAAAAAAGTCTCTACCCTCAAAAATCTCAGACTGACAGTGCCGTACGTATAAATCATGGACTCATAAGAACGTTGTGACTGGCAGTGTTAGAAATTGGAACGTTATTCACAGTCTGACACCAGATGTGCTCGCGATGTCCTCAACAACGTCTTGGGGTGTATTGTTGCCCACCAGATATTTTGGGAAAAGAAAAGTACACAGATACGGTCAAACCAAATTCGCCAGCCTAAGAGTAGGTACTAACCATAGCAGACCGACATACAGTAACAGGCCAGAAGACCAAGATGTTTTTCAGACAGTTTTTGCACTGAAATGCATGCATGCTGCATGCAAACAACTGATAGAGCTGTGGGCTTTAGGGCGGCACGGTCGGGCTTTGGTGTGGCTGCGCTTTCGGCATGGTCGGGCTTTGGCATGGCTGCGCTTTCAGCACGGTCAGGCTTTGGCAGGCTCGTGCCTTCGGCGTGGTCGGGCTTTGGCAGTCGGGTGCCTTTGGCACCCGGGCTTTGGCGGCCGCTCCGGATTAACCATAGGAAGCCTTCTTAGGGGTATAATTAGATGGGTTTCAGATCTTCATGCACTTACTCCCGGGCTTTTTTCCCGTGGGGGAGGGGGGGGTTCCGCGTATGTTTTTTTCCTGCGGAGGGGAGGGGGTCGGCGCGAGGCTGGCCGGCGTGCGTCAATCGTGCAGTTCTCATTTTTCTTGCTTTCCGGGGCTGTTCGCAAGCTTGCTTGCATCAGATTTACACCGCGCGTGCGTCAGAGATCGGTTTTAGGTTACCCCCGGCCTTTTTTCCTGGGGGGGGGGGAGTTGGCGCGACTGTAGGCGCGGTCGACTGGCCGGCGTGCGTCAATCGTGTCAGTTCTTATTTTTCTTGCTTTTCGGGGCCGTTCGCAAGCTTGCTTGCGTCAGATGCACGCGGCGTCGCCGCGTAGCACCCGCGCCCATATGCTTGCAAGCTCTCCGCGTCTCCTCGCCAGAGTCGCGGCCATGTAGACATATGCAGACATATCAATCGTCATGCAGACAAACATCAGACAAACAGACCGTGCGATGACCGTGCGCTGGGATCGAAACCCAGTTTTTTTACCACATGCACATGTTGACACGTCGAGCTGTTGCTTTTTAATTTTGCGTGGCGAGACTCTTGCTTTGCTGTGGGAAAAGTTTGTGATCAATTAACGGTCACTTTGTGGTGTTGCTTGGCCGGCCGAGCCTCCCCCTTGCTCGATTTACTCTGTGCATGAAGTGGATCTTTCGATTCACTTCTGGTGCTTCTTTTCTAATTCTTCTTGGTTGTCTGAAAGAGCTTTGCCTTTGCCTGTGAGCTCCCCAAAACGGCAACAAAAGACCAGGACTCGAGAACCCAGACCGACAAACAAACCAACCAACAAAGAAAGAAAGAATGGTGGACAAGATTGACACCAAGAGGGTGCCCAAGCTGGTGAATGGGAGCCAAGTGAGCACCCCCACGCTTGTGTGGAAGCAGGCCCCCAAGGTCCCCCAGCTGGACGATGCCGTCGGCCTTCCTTTCTCGGAGGCTGCAGAGAGCACACTGACGGATCTGTACCAGCTGTCGATGGTGTACGCCTACTGGAAGGCAGGGAAGCACCAGCAACAGTCGTGCTTCGATCTGTACTTCAGGAAGTGCCCATTTCACGGAGAGTTTACCATCTTTGCCGGCATAGAGGAGAGCCTGCGTTTCATCAACACCTTCCACTTCACTGACGAGCAGATCTCGTACATCAAGTCAGTTAAGGCATTCATTTTCGTACAACGTCTGTATGAATGAATGAATGAATGCATCCACTTCACTGACGAGCAGATCTCGTACACCAAAAAGGGAAAGGAGGGAACACAACGCACCCACGCCATGCACAAAAGGAGAAAGAATGCAGACACCAACACTGAACTTCACTTTTGTCTCCTCGCGACCATGAAGTGTCACAGAGGCACTGTACCCTGCTCGCGAAGAAATGCACTCATTCCTGCCCTCCTTTGTCTTGTTGGGTCGACTCCTCTCTCTGTGAACATTGGATTGGGACGTGGATCGATCGTTTTTTCTTCTTCTTGCTCCTCTCTGCATTTCAACTTTTTTTTTTCTGTGGCCCTTCTTGTTCCCTTACCCGCCCTGTTCAATGTCAATCCGCTCATCTGCCTGCATGGCTGTTTCTTTCGGTACAGTGTAGTTCTCCGCTAACTGCCTGAGTGCCTGCCTGCCTGGCTGAGTTTGAGTTTCAATTTTCCCTCAAGTGAAGTGAACTGCGCTTTATTCCTTCAGGACTCAATTCAAAGACGCAGAGGAGGATTTTTTCAACTACCTCGGGGGGTTGGACACTAGAGAAGTCAGAGTCTGGGGTCAGTCAGTCAGTCAGGGAGTCGGCTCGGCTCAGTGGCGCTCCCTCTCTCTCTGCCTCTTGGGGGGTGCGTTGGTTCGTTTGGTCGTTTGGTTTTGCGTCTCCTCTCTCTCTTCTTCCGATGTGTCTATTCAGACAGTCAGTCACGTTGGCGTGTTGCGCGCTAAATATTTTCTCAATACACGCGAGCGAGGGCCCCTGCATGGTCTCTCTGTCTGTCTATCCCTCGAGAGATTCAGTCGCTTTTCGCTTCTCTGCTGCTTGAGACACAGGCCGTATGTGTTCAATGGACGTGGGTGGACATCCGGTGTGTGCGCTTCCTTCCTTCCTTCCTGGCTGTTTTCGTTGTTCTTGTGTTCTTTCTTGCTTTCTTTGTTTCTTTCTGTTTTTTTTGCCTTTCTCCCTCCTCCCTCCCTTCCTCCTTCCTGCAGGCGTACAGGAGGGGACTGTGGTGTTTCCTCGGTACCCTCTGTTGCGCATTGAAGGTTGGTTCGTCTGTCTGGTGGTCTGTCTGTGTGTTTCTTCGGTACCCTCTCTTGCGCATTGAAGGTTGGTTCGTCTGTCTGGTGGTCTGTCTGTCTGTCTGTGTGTTTCTTCGGTACCCTCTGTTGCGCATTGAAGGTTGGTTCGTCTGTCTGGTGGTCTGTCTGTGTGTTTCTTCGGTACCCTCTGTTGCGCATTGAAGGTTGGTTCGTCTGTCTGGTGGTCTGTCTGTGTGTTTCTTCGGTACCCTCTGTTGCGCATTGAAGGTTGGTTCGTCTGGTGGTCTCTCTGTGTGTTTCTTCGGTACCCTCTGTTGCGCATTGAAGGTTCGTCTGTCTGGTGGTCTGTCTGTGTGTTTCTTCGGTACCCTCTGTTGCGCATTGAAGGTTGGTTCGTCTGNGGGGGGGGGGGGGGGGGGAATGGGTTCTTCCTTCGGGTGATGAACAGGGGAGTGAGAGAAACAAGAAAGGATGGGAGAAAGAACGGAACAAGAAAAGCAATACAACTGTAGCAAGTCTCTCCTCTCTCGCGTATCTGCCTGCCTCCCTGCAGGTCCCCTGGCAGTTGTGCAGTTGTTGGAGACCTCTCTTCTCAATCTGGTCAACTTCCCTTCTCTGGTGGCAACGAATGCTGCTAGGTCGGTTGGTACGCATGGGCGTTTTGTAGTCTCTCTCTGCTAGGTCGGTTGGTACATGCATGGGTGTTTTGTAGTCTCTCTCTGCTAGGTCGCTTGGTACATGCATGGGCGTTTTGTAGTCTCTCTCTGCTAGTTCGGTTGGTACATGCATGGGCGTTTTGTGGTCTCTCTCTGCTAGTTCGGTTGGTACATGCATGGGCGTTTTGTAGTCTCTCTCTGCTAGGTCGCTGTGTGCATGCATGGGCGTTTTGTAGTCTCTCTCTGCTAGGTCGGTTGGTACATGCATGGGCGTTTTGTAGTCTCTCTCTGCTAGGTCGGTTGGTACATGCATGGGCGTTTTGTAGTCTCTCTCTGCTAGGTCGCTGTGTGCATGCATGGGCGTTTTGTAGTCTCTCTCTGCTAGGTCGGTTGGTACATGCATGGGCGTTTTGTGGTCTCTCTCTGTGTGTCTGTCTGTCTGTCTGTCTGTCTGTCTGTCAGGCATATTCGTTGTCTGGCTGTGTTGCTTTTGCTGTGTGCATGTGTGTGTGGGTATGTGTTGACTTGTGTGATTAGGTTTGCGGTTGCCTCCCTTCGTGTCGTTCTTTCTTTCAATCCGCCCCTGTGGACGCCTGTGTGAATGCATGCCTCTGTGATGAAGAGAGGGGAGGGGTGGGGAGGAAACTAAGACACGATTTCATCTCAAGGACCTTCCTGGCTTCGCTGTTCATGGAGGGAAGGAGGGAGGGAGGGAGAGGCGTTTTTGCACTCTCATGTGTTTCTCTTTTCTGCTCTCTTTCCCCGCTTCCTTCACTCTCTGATTGCATTGAAACTTGGATTGGTTGGCTGTCTGAGAGTGAGATTCTTCCTTCAATGAAAAAAAAAAAAGGAAGGAAGGAAGGAAGAGCGCGTCTGACTGAATGAACGGCTGCAAAAAAAATGTCATTTTTTTGTTTTGGAGTCCTGCCATCCATCCATGGATGCAGGCATCGTCTGGCTGCGGGTGCCGAAAAGAAACTTCTGGAATTTGGTCTTCGTCGAGCTCAGGGTCGGTTGTTGAGTGGGTGGGTGGGCGGGGGGAGGGTAGGGGTGTGTGTCGGCTTCCTTTTCAACCTCGCCCCCCCCCGGTTCACTGTGCGGTCGCATTTTTTATGTCTCTTGGCTCTCTACATTCTCTTCTGTCAGGTTATTGGAACTCCTTTCTTCTTCTGTCCTTGCGGCACGCAGACTCCCTTCCTTCCTTTCTCCTTTCCCTCCTTTCCCCCTTCCTTCCTGTTTCTTCTTCTTCTTCTTCTTTTTCTTCTTCTCCTTCTTCTTCTTCTTCTTCTCCTTCTTCTTCTTCTTCTTCTGTCTTTGATGATCGGACGGAGAGACTCGTTGCGCTCAAGAGACGAACACTCACCGCGAGAGAGGCGAAGGGGGGGTGCTGAATGCCGGCTTGGAAGACGGAAGGAAGCTCTGCATTCTTCTCTTTCTCTGTGCTTTCTTTGTTTGTCTTGCAGGACCTGATGGAGCCATGACGGCGTCTCGATACTCATACCTGGGTGGGTGGGTGGTTTGGGAGGATCAATCTTCTGTATTTTCCTCTTTCGCTGCTTAGCGCTGCTTTCGTTGAGGTCTCTGGTTTCTCTCTCTCTTTTTTCGTCTCTCTCTTTCACTGTGCCGTGAGAGAATTCCCTGCCCGATCTCCAAAGACCACCAACGTGACCCCGCTGCATACCCTCTCTCTCTTCCTTTTTTTGACAAGATCTCTTTATGTTTCTCTCTCTCTCTCTCTCTGTGGCACTCGATTGATAGATGGATTGATTGATTGTTTTCAAATGCATCCATGCCCTCCCTCCCTGCAGGGGGATTCGATGGCACAAGCAACGTGAGGGCTGGACATCTGTTTGGGATTCCCATCCATGGTCTGTCTGTCTGTCTGTCTGTCTGTCTGTCTGTCCATGAAGAAAAGAAGGGAGAAGAAGAAACATATAGTCTGTCTGTCGGTTTGTCTGTTTTTCGATTTGGGTGGCTGACGACAGGCACGCGATTCTTTGTCTTCTTTTTTTCTCTCTCTTTCTTTCTCGGTCACTGGAGAGGTTGTCAAGGTGCGTGTGGTTCTTTTTGCTTTCTGTACCTCCTTGAGTTGTCTGGGCATTGAATCCTTCGCGAGGTTGTTTTCTCTGTCCCCCCCCTCCCTCCCGTTCTCCTCCTCTCTGCCTGCCGTTTCTTCGTTCCCTTGATTGATTCCATCGCTGCTCGACCGATGGATCGATAAATCAATCAATCAATCAATCAATGAATCGACTGACTGCAGGTACCCACGCCCACGCGTTCGTGACCTCATTTAGCTGTGAGTCTGTCCCATGCAGATAAGTTATCGTTTTCTGTTCTTTCGTTTCGCTTTTCGGTTTGACTCAGTGTTGATCGCGGCTTCCTTTCTTTTTGACCTCTCTCCTTCACTCCTCTATCTTTTTCTCTTGTCTTTACTTTCTGCTGTTCTTTCCGTGTGCGTGTCCTTGTCTGTCTGGTTTTCCGATTTCTGTCTGTCGGTGTCGCATCTTCCTGGCCTTCCCTGCGATTTGAAGCAAGCAAGAGAGACTTCAATGGTCTGTATCGAACGAACCGAAAGAAGCGAAAAGATGGGAGGAAGGAAGGAAGGAAGGAAGGAAGGAAGGGAAGAACAAGTCCTTTTCATTTGAGTCCATGACGCACGCACGCACTGGCTGACTGACTGGCTGACTGACTGAGTGCAGCCTTGAAGGAATTGAAGACTCGTGCCCTCGGGAAGAATCCCGACTTTCTCTCGGACGTCCTCGACGCACGCTCGAAGCTTCCCTTTGGGGAGGAGGCCACGATGAACGAGGGCGAACTCGCGGCATTCGTCTCCTACGCGCAGGTGGGTCTGTCTGTCTGGACGGTGCATGCGTTTACTTTCATACAGAATTCTTTTTCAGGGAGCGCTCTGTATGAAAGTAAAGGCATTCGTCTCCTACGCGCAGGTCTTTTGTCATTTTCTTTCTTCATTTCTCTCTCTCTCTCTGTGCGGGTGTGTGGGTATGGGGGGTTGTGGATGTCGGCAGCTTGCAAGCGTACTGACTGACCTGCATGAAAACGGAGGGACCCGGGGGTGATTGCCTTTGCATTTCTCTGATTGCCGCTTCCTTTTCTTTCTGCCCGTTCTCTTCTGTCTGCAGTCCTTCCCCGAGACCTGTCTCTGCCTGGTGGACACTTACGACACTTTGAAGTCCGGAGTTCCGAATTTCATCGCGGTGGCCGTCGCTCTGTTCAACAGCGGGTACCAGCCGAAGGGCATCCGACTGGACTCTGGGGACTTGGCGTATCTCTCCAAGTCAGTCAGAGAGAATTATGCATTTATTTTTATCCATACAGAATGAATGCATGGACTCTGGGGACTTGGCGTATCTATCCAAGTCAGTCAGAGAGAGTTAAGAGGAGAGGAGAGTTGTACAGAAGCGAGAGAAAGACGCACTCAATGTTGGGTGCGTGTGTGTGTGGATGAGTCTTTGTTTTTTAGAGTCGGGGGCCATACGTAACTATCCCGGAGAGTGCTGTGGGGATGGAGGAGAGATGGGATGGAATTTGCGTCTGTTGCAGAGAGAGCTCTTTCTTTTCTTGTTTCTTCTGTGATTGGCGTTTGAATTAAGGAGACTCCATGCCCCCCCCCCCCC